>BGPR01016161.1:0-35158 GCA_013235015.1 Araneus ventricosus
TGCGTACAAACTGAGCAGTTAAATTAGTCGCTGCGAGACCAGATGTTTATGAATTCTTTTTCCCATTCACGTCTCCTCCCCCGTGAAGATTTTCCAGCGACGAAAAAGAACGAAATGGCAACCTTCCAAAACCCTTTTAATTTCGACCACTTCTTTAAATATAACTCCTAATAATATTTCACTCACCCGCTGAGAGATTTAAATAGCTTATATAAGACAGGCTTAGGTAATTCGGATTCTGCCGTAAGATGTCAATGAAATTCTGAAGATGACCTTAGAAAAACGTCGCTGGTAGGTAAGTATTAATGACATCTTCAGTAATGAGATACCGGCGTAAAAATGGTATTGAAAACATTTCTTAAAATTTTCGAAGTTTTATTATGCAGTCAATTGCTTGGAAATTTCTCTGTTTTGAAAGATTCTTCGCTCACTTTCGCACCCAGCGGCATTCCAAAATTCCTGTTAGTTCGCGTTAATCAAGGCCGGAATATCAAATAGGCAAAGTACTCCGGGGGGGGGGGGGTGGGGGGGGCGTTTTTTTTTCGGTTACAAAGAGACAGTATTGTAATCATCAAAAAATTCGAACTCGAGATTTTGACGAATCTCCGCGTTTTAGACCTCCCTGAGTCCGAAAAACACAATTATGGAATTATGTCTGTCTGTGAACACGATAACTTGAAAACTATTAGAGCTACGGGGATGAAAGTTGGTATATGACACATGTCATGTGTGGTATGTCTTGACACATAATTTGTAGGTTTGTATCAGATTTTGGACAAAATCCGTCTGAGGGAAGTCTGTCCGTCTGCGTTCATGTGAACACTATAACTCAAAAACTTGAATAGCTAGACAGATAAAATTTAGTACACAGTTTTCTCATCAGGAATGTGGGTTTGAATCAAATTTTGGACCAAATTCGTCTAAAGGTTGACTGTCTGTATAATCGCATACTTTTGAAGGTAATAACTTCTTTTAAAAATTACTTTGATACATGAAATTTGCTAGGTGGCCTTCTTACCTTAATGGCAGATCTATGTCCAATTTTCATTTCAATCGGTTTAAAAAAAGGCGTTCAAATTGCATATTAGATTTTCTTTATCTAACAAGGACAAATTGCATATTGGCGCTACTGTGACCTTCGAAATTTCGTTACTACTAATACCCTCCTTTCGACTTACGCGCGCGCCAAAAGAAATTTTTGGATAGTCATGGCATTCTGGGTTGGAAAAAGTTCGCAATTTTTATTCCCGCACGGGGGTGGGCGGGGTATGACACCTTTTTAGTAAGTATAACAGAAGTTTAGGAGAGACCACTCCCGCTGGTTTTGCAGTCGGTTTAAGAGTCAACAGACCTGGGAAATGTTGTACTAGGTGTTTATAGATAAGTAAAAAAGTTACAAAACTTTGATACATTTTGTTTAAAATTATTTTTAAATTTAAATTGTAATTCTTTTTATACATGAGATACTGAAATCAACTCTCTTGAAGATGACTCACAATTAAATGTTCTGTTATTTCACTTTATGCAATATTTGTTACTTAAAAACTGCTTATATAGAGATTAAAATATCTAAATCTAGGCCAGTTGGAGATGGGGCTACAACGCTTACTCCAACTCTAGAGTTAATGTTACGTTAAGATTAGACTGTAACCGATTCGTCTTACATAAATTTCTATTTGAATGCGACGAAACAATTTAAGATTTTTTTAAAATTTTATAACAATAAGTGTAAGCATTCTGATTCGACTTTTAAGAATAATAAGGAAATGTAGAGCAGTGAATGTGCAGGTAAGTTTGTATGCCAGTACGTCACAGGCGTGTTTTGAATTATTGGTATAAGTAGGGTTACCATACGTCCGGATCTTCAAAATGTCCGGATTTATACCAGTGAAGGCATCGAGAAAGAAATTTGGTTACATTTGAGAAAATCTGTAGTATTCGAAAAAACTGTTATCATTCAACGAAAGAAAATTCATTGTTTATACTGTCTGCATCCATTGTTGATGAGAAAATGGATGAGCCTCCTTATCCAGATCCCAGTTCAAAATTAAAATTAAAAGTGTTGGTAGTTTTATTTTAATTCTGTTTTTCATTAATGTAATTTTGAATTAACGAACATTAATACGGATTGTTTCTTTGAATTCTTTCTCCTTAAATGTTTTTCACTTCTTCAAACTGTGTGTTAGTGTCATGACAAATTGTTGGTAGGCAGCTTTTAGAATTTTTAAACTATACTTTGACCCCCCTCAAAGACCCTTCCCCCCTGGCATATCCGGATTTCAAATTTTAAAAAATTATGGTAACCCTAGGCATAAGTGAATATTTGCGATTTACTATATTGCTTTAAATTATTTTAAATTAATTTTCTTACTTTCTTATGAAATATTTTAAAATATGAAAGAATTTTTTAGTTTAGATGCACATCTGGTAAACTAATGTTTTTACTGCATCTGCTGTGGTTATTTACTTCATCAAAACATTTATTGGACGCAGGTTTTGCTAATGAAGGACATATGGAAAATTTGTCATGGTTGCAGTGCATGCAATCATGTTATTTCTCATAAATATTGTACCACCATTATATTATTTGTTTTCCTTCGTGTGTGTGTGGACCTGTGGTTTCCTTTAGGGATATGCATGGACAGTGCTGTGCTGATAGAAACACGTTTCTTTAAGAAATGTGAATAAGCGAGAGAAAAATGATTAGCAAGCTTCAAAAAGATTGGAGGCCACAGAAAGAAGCAGACGCCGACAGAGGCAAGAGAAAGTTGAACTAGAATTTGCTTTAGGGATTAGGGTCAATTCCCCACCGTCTTTGCGAAACAATCAAGTTTCGTTGCAATGATGAAACTTGAATACTTGGTTGAAGCTAAGCCAGGTTTAAGATGTGTGGAAATGTGAAAATGAAAATATAAGTTTGAAAAAAGATACGAGAAGAAATTGCAACAATTACAGGATCAACAATGATGCTGCGGCTGGTTTGTTAAGAAAGAATCAAAGAAATTACTGAATACCAGATGGGCCCTTAAACACTGCGAGTATCGCGGAATATTTCGCTATTATGCCACGTTTTGAGGTTTTAAAACAACAAAAATGCGTTCCGTGTTAAAACCAGTTAAATATTTTTTTCCCTCGCTGTTACTAATCTCAACAAATTCTTCATCATAAGATAAAAAAATAAATGACATTTAATTAAATCTAATCTACAGCGAAATAAAAAAAATCGAACTTTTTTTTCCTCCTGTATTCCTCGATTAGTATTTTTATTGTGGGGCCCCCGGAGCCCACAGTTCCCACGAGACCAGACCCCCAACGAACTCGCCGAAAGCGAGAAGAGAAAGGAAGTCGCGATGTCGTAAAAACGACCCTGTATTACATAACCAGGAAGGGTTTGAAGGGACCGTGCCGACTGACTGTTGGTAGATCGCCCAGGTTGACCGACAAAAGAACTCTTTACGTTGCGACTCTTTCCAATGATGAAACGGGAAGGGGGAGAGCATGTTGTTGGTTGGTTAAATTGTTCGTCACTCGGACAAATCACGGAGGGTTAACCTTTCTGCCACGCCTCAGAGGGGATGGTCAAAGGGATTTTTAAGCTGGAATTTGGAAGACGAGAAGAGGACTCGACGACGATGACTCAGAGACGACTCGACTCGAGAAGACGAGATTGAATTCGGAGTCCGATTCGAATCTCGATTCTCGTGATCGGTGATTTTGAAGTCAAGTCTCAGCTCGAGACTCTGTACTTGTACGGGCGCCCAGTCCCGTGGAAACCGAAAGCCAACCTTGGCTGAATAGCTCTTAGAGAGCTGGGAAAGCATCTTAGAATTTTTCGGAATTGTTCTCGAATAGTGAGCGTGAAATACAACACTACCAATTGCCTACCTTGGTAATCCATATAACTCTTTGGAAGTTATTTCAACGTTTTGAGTGGAAGAATCCCTCAAACTTCTATTTCCGGCCATCGGACTTTGAACTTAACCCGAATTGAACTTTACTGAACTTTATTAGTTTTCTTACGAGTAGACTCACACCTAGAACTGCTATTGAATCCAGTTTTGAACTTTTGATTTTGACTCTCGCTATCTCATCCTGAGTTAGGCAGATTTTTGAATGATATCATTTTTGTATATTTCTTGTAAATAGTTCCTTAACCAAGAAATCTTAATTAAAATTAATATCCTGTATTGTTGTGTCTTGTGATATCCCATCAGACCCCAGTATCACTGGGCAAAGACCATACATTATTTTTGAGTACTCCCCTACTATCATATTCTCCCCCCAACCATCCTCAGCACAAAGAAGTTTTTATTAATAATTTTAAGGGCTTAGGTTAGCTCAAGTCAAACGAATTAATTTTGTAACAATTTTACCTATTATTAATTTTACGCTTTTTCCACTTTTTACAATATTATTAGTTTAACGAAAAAAGCAAATGAAAATAACATTGAAATAATATTGCGTAAACTTATGCTGAGAGCTAACAATTACTCAACGTAATAATCAACTATACACATGGAAGACAACATCAATGCGATCCATTTGCTTGTTTTATGGAGCTGAAAATGTGGTTCAAATGAAGACATATATCTCATTTCTGGAGCTGCGCCAAACTCGTTTATAATATAAGAATAAGACGAGAATAGTCTTTCCACAAGTTTCGTGTTAGTGAAAGGTAGTAAATATTTTATTGTTTTAATACTGAGTTTACGGGGAAACAATTTTAATTTTTTAATTTTAGCCCCTTAATGCTTTGCGTTTTCCGCCATTAACAACGTTATTTTCGCGTACTTCTCAAAAGGTCCTGCGAGTACGCGTACCACAGGTTGGGAACTTCTGCAGAAGAATGCCGTGCCAGATGATTGCTGAAGGATTAGTAGTCTACATTTTTTGCATGTAGCCGCCGCCCCCCCCCCCGACAATAGAATGTGGAAACCCCTCAACAATGCAGGTAGCCAGTGGCGTAAAAAGGATAAATGGCACCAGGAGCAAAACTTTCATATTCGTTCATGGTCATATTTGACATTAAATTAAATACAATACCATTTTGTCTTTACAGCGTCACCCCCCACACATTATGCATAAGGAATTCAATTGAAATTACATTTCCAGCGAACAAGATGGTCGCCCAAGGCGGCTACTATAAAAATATATATAAAAATTACTCAAATCCCACATATATTAATTATGTTTTAATTGTAATAATTATTGTTTATGTAGAATTTATGAATATATTGATTTAAAGAAAAGTCCCTTTTCTTCCAAGAGCGTGTCAATGTAGCGTTGTAAACCCAAACGCCAAACACTGTCCAAGCGCAATGTTTACACTTTTGGCGCCGGGTCCGGCTTAGTAGCAGCGCTACAGCGAAGCGAATCGCCCCGTAGCGAATGGGTTAAACTTGCCCGAGTTAATAATAATAATGATAATTTTGGAATTATCTCTCTCTGTGAACTCTGAAAAACGGATCAAGCTAGACTAGTCTAGCCATTTTTTTGGGGCGGGGTTAGGTTAGGTTAACGTCCCGTTTTGAAGCAACACGAGGGCTATTTATGGACGAATCTCGTAATTTTGAACCGCGTTCAGATGACGAGAAAGACGCCTGAGCTGGCACCCCCTCTCTAAACTTCCGCGCCACACCAACGGGAGGACGTTTGGACATTACGTATGATTTAGCGTGCAACAGGCCCCATACACGGCGGATTTTCAGTGGAATCGGGTTACGAACCTGCGACCCTCCGACCCCGAGACCTTACCACTAGGCCACC
This sequence comes from Araneus ventricosus, assembly GCA_013235015.1. Lineage (NCBI taxonomy): Eukaryota > Metazoa > Arthropoda > Arachnida > Araneae > Araneidae > Araneus > Araneus ventricosus. The sequence goes on from BGPR01016161.1 coordinate 5,767, forward strand.
GCAGCCTCTTTTGGGGGAGGGGAGGGGCAATCCTAGAAAAGTTTGTACGTCTTCAAGTTAGGCAAATTAAACTTAGTACACAGTGTTCTTACCACCTGTTATCTGCGAAATTTTGCCTTCGATCGGTAGAGAGAAAAAATGCCCAAAATCACACTCGGTCCTCTTCATCGAGTGTATCAAACTCGCATGCTAGTACGAGCCATACAAACAAGTCAAAATTTATGTGGGCCGCAAAAAAACACCTTGATTTTTCTTTTCTTTATGGAAAAGTAGGTTTATTTCCGAAACACTATAAAAAGAACAAGGAAAACGGTGAAGTTAATGTTTTCTTGAGATTTGGCATCTCTCCTCTGCCACCATCTTTCCCATTTCGAGAGATATATCTTGTCCGCAGTAGTTACTTTCAAAACTGGTCCAAAGTGAATGTCAGTAATTCTGGAGATTCGTTTCCTAGTGAAAATTTTTCGCACCGATAAGAACTTCCAATACAGAAATATTTTCACATGCCAATTTTTGAGTGATTTTTATTAAAAAAATTGCTGCATACTGTTAAGTCTGCTGGGCCACCAAGTTGCACGTTGTGAGCAAGGAGTTTGGTACTCTTGCGCTTCACTATATGACGAAGCTAAACACAATAGCTCCATAATTGCGTAAGTATACCAGAAAGACTACTAAGGGAGAACACTGCCTCTGGCGATTATGAGCTACTAGCAGTACACGCACGGCGTTGCCCGTGGAATCACGACTTCAACAAAATTGGAAAAAAGAATGTCCACAATGACACGAAAAAGTTTTGAAAAGAAAATCAAAACAAAAGATACACATCGGATTGAAGAAATGCATGCTGGGAATGAAAGCATATGATGTCACCTGCTGGGAGGAAGGTCACTCGTCCGGAGAAACTCTCGCTGGCAAAAAAAGAAAAACTGTTTGATCTGATCAGGGAAAAATTAATTTAAAAAAAACGAAATAAGATATTTTAACCGTTCTTGTTTCAAATCCGACAGAAACATTCCAGTTATAAGATGAAAAAAAAAAAAAATGGAAATTATAGAGATGATAGAACGTCAGATGCGATAATTTGAAGAAATCTTTACAAATTACCATAAAAGTGACCATTTTTCAAAAAATTCTCAAAATTCAGTAAATTACGTTACACGCACGAAACAAACTTCATTAGAACGGGAATCGTTTGTTCTTTCCGATGGTGTAACTATTTTTTTCGTGCAATTATTCGAAGTCTTGCTATTGAGAAATGAGTGCGAAAAATCACCCAAAACACAAAATATTAAATAAAAAATTTTCTAGATTAAATTTTAAAATTCCGGCTTCGAGGTGCATTCAGTCACCATTACGACTATCTCTGTGCCAAATTTCATGGCTGTAAGTGCGATAGATTCGTCTGGACATTGCAGACACACACATTGCATTTTTTAAGTGTAGATTTGTTTCGTAGTAAAATCCGGGACATTTGATTCATAATCGGCAGAAACCGGGACGTCTTATCGCCATAGATATTACGCCACCCACAGTTCGTAGTTTTCTGTCTATTATCAACTTCAATCATCTTCGACTATGGCATCATTATTGGAGATCAACAGCCGAGTAATGAAATCCTCGTCGTTTCGCAAAACCTCCATCGCTTTCCTCCGAATTTCACGCGGAAAAAAGCGATGCGAAAAAGGAGGTCAACCCCTCCTCTTTTTCCTTCTTCAGACGTTCGCAGATTTCACCTTTCGTTTGAGGAGTAAATATTCGCGCTCGAGCAGGTTCGAGGGAGAAACAAGTGCACGTGCACTAGAACAAGGAGAGGGGGGGGGGGGGAGAACAGAATTGACAGTTATAAGGTCACTGAGAAGGCTGTGGGTTTTTCTCGAGTTGAAGGATGCGCGTGAAATTTCAATTTTGGTCACTCGTATTGCATTCACGTTTTGAGGTTGTGAGGCGTGGGGTTTTCATTCGCAGAGGTTCAAGCGTCGCGAAGGTGGTTCTAAAGTTTTCTGGCGCGATTTGCATGCGAACGCAAAAAAAGGGCCGCGTGTTCTCAATGCAAGGTCGACAATTTTGTAGTCGAAGAAATAACTAATGTGGTAAACACTTCATAAATGTGCAAAGGTATTAAACTAATATATAATTCAATTCGCATCGTACCTATGTTTTTGCTAGAGTGGAAGTAGGTGCTGAAAAGCAATTAAAACAGTTTAACAAACAAAGGATAACGTAGGGAGCGACATCGCCTCGACTTTCCCAAACAATATGGCGCGTTCTCTTCATTGCTCCTTAAGCCCCCATCTCATGGTCAGTGGTTTGACATTCGTTGTCTGAAATGAGCCTTATCTCCCGTCGTGGGAACGCCAAGAATCGCTATTGCTCGAGGTTTTTGGGGTGGCTCGACCGTTCCGGTAAAATGTCGGCAAATGCTCGGACATCAAAAGCCAGCCAGTCGTCTGACGAAGACTTCAGTATAATTCCTACGAACAATTGTAGATTGTGTAAGCGTCGTGGGAATGGCGCAACTGGTTGGATTCAGAATAACAATTAACCCTGAAGTATGACCTCGAGCAACCAAGCGCCTGATCGTGTGCAGCGTCGGCGATTGGGTGAAAAAGGTGAGGGGACAAAACATTTACTGACATCTAAAAGTATCCAGAGTATAGGGGATAGAGACAGTGGCGTAGCGAAGGTAAGTGGCGCCCTGGTCATATGACTTTTCCGCCCCCCTTCCGACATCATCTAATTTGTGTAAACAACGCCCGGGGCACGGTATTTTGTTTGCCCCCTCATCACATTTGATTTTATAAAGTGATATAAATGCATTAACGTTTCGTAGCCATGGCCAGTGGCCTAGCGAGAGTAAGTAACGACCGAAAAATGATTTTTTAAAAAATCCCAGTTGTCAGTAGTGGCTTCACAAGCATAATGGCTCCAGGAGTATTGTATTATTTCTACACTCCCTTACCATATTTTACTTTAAAAATGGCACAATGTTTTGACTTCATGGGCATCTATACCCTCTGGTCGTTACGCCACTGGGGGTAGACAAAAAAAATTTAGTTACAAAATTAGCTAGCTTTGGTGGACACTATTGCTTTTTTAAAGAGCAGTTTCTTAGTAATTCCTAGTTTTAGAGATGTGATATTTTAATTTTTTAACTTTCTTAAATAATCTTTTAACGACACCTCATTTTAATTGCTTCTACTTTCATCGTAATAAGCGCACTACTACTTTCTTTTCGAGTCATGTCTTTTCCGGGGAAATTTCCTTCTCTGGGTACTTAAAGTTTCTGGGCATCTCTTATCTGCCCTATTTCTACTCCAACATGTAAACGAATAACAACGTCGCGCGTTACCTTTTTCTAGTCTGGTCATGGATACTCGTATAATATGATTATTTTAACTATTGAAAAGTAACCTACTATTGTCTACGACTGAATAAAAGAAGAATGACTCAACTAACGTCTTTTCCTTGACTCAGATGTTCGACATTTCACCTTTAATCAAGAGATATATATATATATATATATATATATATAAAGGGTGTCCCAAAAAATGAAAGTCGTTTTTTTCGCATACCCTCTTATTTTTTTCCTTTTATGTCAAAACAATTATAAATAAAGTTATGTAATTTGAACCACAGCAACCCGTGCCGACTTCCATCTAAACGTGTCAATCAATACTTGTGTACTTAAGACAACGAACGCTGGCATGTATCAGCCTGGCACGTGTCTGTTGCAAAGCTGCAAATGGTAAAGTGTTGTGGTAGTAAGTGTTTGTATAATTTTTAATCAGTGAACAGAATTAGCATAGCAGTGGAATTGCGTAGTTGTAAAAAAGTGATATTTTTAATAGGGGACATAAAACATCAAATAACGGGTTCAAAATTTCCCTCTAATGGACAAGTTCTCGCAGTTATGTTTAACAATATTCGAGAAGTGAATTTAACTTTTAATGAATGTGCAAATCTGGCTATTCGCGAATGTATTATCTTTTGATAAAAGGCACGCATGCCTACCAAATCGTTGCCAAATTATATGAGGAAACTTGTTAACGTGCATCAAGTCTGGAGAGACTTACAAAAAATGCAAAGAAATTACAAGACGTATTAAAGAGGCGACAACAAGAATTTGTAAGTGATTTAGACAATTTTTTCGACATTGCACACGCTTATGCACTTCAGCTAATGAAAATAGAGGAAGATAGGATGTCCTTGCAGCGCCAAAGAGAGCCTGGCCGACCCGGTCATTTGGGTGGAGTGGATAAAAAACTGACCGACAAAGAGGAAAGGGCACGACTTCGAGATGTCAGAGAAGAAAATCGGCGAATCAAATATGTTTCCGCTTCAACATCCTCGACGTCTTACGGACCATTGCAAGAAGATTCCTCTTCATATTCTAGTAAAAATATGGATTCAGAAGATTTCCCAACACTGATCGAAAGCTCAGAACCTGGGACAAGTAAATCAGTAATGAGGAAAGATTTTATTACCCCAAAGTTAGTTGTTGCATTAGACAGGTGTCAGTTAAGTATGCGAGATTCTATGTTTATTCTTGAAGCTGCTATTGATGCACTTGGTTATAACTTTGACGAATTTCCTATAAGTAAGTCTTCAATTCAAAGAATCCGAACAGAAAAACGGAAGGAACGCGCAGAAAATATAAAAATTTATTTCCAAAACAAGGTACATGATGTAGTGACCTTACATTCGGATGGCAAACTGTTGCCTGGTTTGAGTGCACGAAAATCGAAAGAAGAACGTTTGCCTATAGTTACTTCATATGGACTTAAAGAGCAACTCATTGCTGTGCCGAGACTGGATAATTCTACAGGCAAAGAACAGGCGCAGGCTTTTTGGAAGGCGATCTTAGATTGGAATTTCGAAGACAAAGTCCAAATTCTCAGTTGTGATACTACGGCTTCGAATACAGGTCGTTTTAATGGTGCTTGTGCGCTCCTCGAGCAAACATTTTACAGGGAAATGCTTTTTTTCGCTTGCCGTCACCATGAACTGGTATTAAAGGCAGTGGCGGCTTTTCGCACAGGTGTTAGAGGCGCTCGCCTCGTGTCCCGAGAATCTAGGTGGCCTCAAAACCTATTCGACGTACATCGTAGTGCTAAGCCGACTGTGAATTTGCGACATTGGGTTGGCCGAGGGGGTCCTCAAAGCAGTTTTACGCCTGTGGCCTCATATTGACAAAGTCCGCCACTGATTAAAGGCCGTATTCGAAGTGAAAAATAAACAAGTGACAACAAGCCCCGATATTCCACTCTTTAAAAAGCTCAAAGATAATTGGAAAAACAGAGTTCACGAAAATACAGTGCTATAGAGAAACAATGGAATTGTTCCGAACCGTACGCGAACTTGAAAATTTGTTTGACTTTTACCGCGCTGAACTTAAGGATGTTATGGTCAGAGATGACTATCGAGAGTTGATCGAACTTTCTATCGTATTTTTAGGTGGAGATGCAGGAAAAAAAAATTTAAAATCAGACCTCCGGGTGCCATGCACCAAGCTAGATGGCCCAAGCGATTGACTCCCTAAAACTATCGTTATTTAGTTCTCGGCTGAAACTAAACACCAAGGATAAGGGAGCACTGTTAGACGTCTGTTTATTTATAGTGACAATCTACGTTACACCATGGCTTCAATTCATTTTGGCAGTTAAAGCACCCTACAAAGATTTGTGCTTTTTGAAATCTTTGAAAGCTTATGAAAATGTGAAAGAAAGTATCTAGAAAGATGCTTTAGAGAAATTTAGGCAGCATTTATGGTATTTGACTGACGAAAGTCAGAGCACAGCAGTCTTAGCACTTTTTGATGATGATGTGGACGAAGAAAAAAAATTAAAAATGGCATCAAATTTTCATAGAGAAAATTTCTTGACCCATGGGAAAAGATACATTCCATCGAAGGAAGAACTTTGTGGTTCATTGTATGGTGAGTTTGATACATTGATTTTGTAGCTGTTTATTTAGTTATTTTTTTATGTCACGCAATTATTACCTGTTATTTTATTTTTTTACAGAGAAAAGTATCATTGATTTCATCTCAGTCAAAAGCCAGTCATTGTTTTCTAGACTCAAAATTGATGATAGTTTTCTCAACGAGTCCATTTTCATGGGCGAATAACGCTTCGTTTCTAGACGCTAGAAAGACGGTCTCAATGCTTAGAACAGTGAGCGATACAGCTGAGAGAGCGGAAAAATGATGCAGGACTTTTATGGCTTAATAACGGTTGAGGAGGAACAAAAACTATTTTTGTTACGTTGCATACAAGAACACATGAAGATCTATCCTGACTGAAAAAAACAAACATTGAAACGAAAATATGTACAGTAATGCTTCTTTTACTGTAATATGGTAATAAATATCTGCTTTGAATAAATTAGTGTCTTACAAGAAACATACATTTCACAATCTTTCCATAGTATTTATTCCTCGTACAAGATTTCACGTTCAAGTTTGATCTAAAGTCGGCACGGGTTACCGTTATCTTATTGCAATTATACTTTATTTATGTTACTGAGGTGAAATAGAAAAAAAAAATAGAGGGTATGCGTATTCGATTTTGCAAAAAAAAAAAAAAAATCCCCTTGTATCTTGGGACACCCTAAATAATATGTACTAGTATGTATTTACGTTTATTTTACTTGAAAAATTCCTTTACTTTACATTGCTTTGCATTTCGTGTTGTTAAATTTTCACATTTTATGAGTGAGCTAATAATAGAGTCGGGCACATTTTCTTCCATTTGGAAACCTCTTTTAATGGTTTCGAATGATTGTAGCATTTCAGTCCAATATGGTTTTGGCTGTATCACGTCTTCATTTTGGGAATAACTGTCATTTTCCTGGCCTTTATTGTTGCCCATTAAACTTTTCAAAATCTCTTCATCTGTAGGATATGAAGCAGTTAACAGTTCTGCGTCCATTTCTAAAAGTCGGAGAGAGTTGCATCATCTGTTATTCTTCCATTCGTTTCCATTTTTCTTTCAAGTCGGCCAAGATCGCATCTTCATCGTCGGAATCACTGCCATCTGTCTGATTACTAAAGCCTCCTCTTTTGAACAATTACGGATTGTTTTAGCAGTTGCATCAAATTTCCAAACTTAAATAAATAAAGTTGTGCAATGGCTTTTCGAAGATCGATGTTTTCTTGAACGGTTTCATTTTTTTCAATTGCACTGATCATTTCTTTCAAGATTCTTTTCCTATAGTGCACTTTTCAATTTTTAATTATTCCGAGATCCAGTGGCTGCAAATCTTTGTGCAGTTAGGAGGAAAGAAAATGACACTAACATTTTTTAGCTTTTCTCCACAATCTTTTGAATGAATTGGATAATAAAGCAATTTTACGGTGTTGTTGTCCCATTTGCTTGTCCAATGCTTTCAACCATCTGTCAAAAATTTTAGACGTCATCGACGATTTTTTGTTAAATTCGTATTTAATTCTCAAGATTTTATTCCTTTGAAGCACCTTGGAGATTTACTTTTGCCAATAACAAGCATCTTTAGCTTTTCCTCGCCAGTCAAGTTGGCACATAACAAAGCTGGGAATCTTTGTTTGCTTTTCTTTCCTCCGAAACATTTGTCTCCTTTAAAAGTTAGCATTTTTGCAGGAAGACGTAATCGCTGGAATGAACAATACGAGTGGTTGCACGCGTGAGCGATTTGTTTGCACAGAAATTAGCAACTTTCTTCAAAAATTACAAAAATCTAAAAGATAAACGTCTGAAAAAATTCGTTAAAGGGAGAAAACCATTTTGTTATATGGAGAATATTTTGAATGTTATTTAACATTCCGATTAAAAATCTTCGTTATAGGGAGAATTTCGCTGTAGGGAGACTTCGTTGTAGGGAGACTACTGTACATTATTAAAAACACTTTTACCAGTTATTTAATATGAAAAATTTTTATGAAATTTAATTTAAAAAAAATGGAATGAACATCCTAAAAAATCTATTAAAACGGTATGTTACATTTCTTGTATGTAAACAATACTGGAAATTTTAACAAAATACTTTGCTTTTAAAACTGCATAAGAATTCTAAGAAACATTAAATCTATCCTTTGCAACACAAGTTAAATTATGTTAACAGTAAAGGTTATTATGATCTTTGCTCAAAACTTTAAAACAGTTCAATAATTAGTGCTCTTTGCATGGGTACCAGAATAACATATTGCAGAATAAATATAAAAATAGTATAATTAAGCGTACCTAATAATATATATTTTAGCAAAGATTTAAACAAGAGAAACTGCCAAAATATTACCTCAAATCTTTATTCTTTAACAAATCATAAGAAAGTAATTGCTGTAATCAAAAACTTATGCTTTTATAAATGAACATGAGTTTTTAAAAAAAATTCCATTTATTATTACAAATAATGCTAGAAATAAAATACTAATTTATGGATAAATCAAGTAACCATTAATTTTCCCTGATTTTTAGATACTTTTACGAATTTCCCTGAATTTTGCAGATCGATAAAATTCCCTGACTATTCTCTGATTTCCCGGTTCTGTCGCCATCCTGAAATTAAACAGTTATTTCCATTCCCTGCATTGGTTAGCTGTCTCCCTTTGTTCGAAATTACGACAGTCAGATTGATACATTCTCGGTATAGGTCAAATAGGGGCTCACATTCCGGAGACAAACATATCGATTAGCTCGCAGAATAATCGATAGTTGATTGCCTCAGAATTTTGATAAGGACATTCATTTAAAATGGTAAAAGAAATTGCAATCTCTGAATAGGAGTTTCATTGTCTAGTCAAAAAAACACATTCCGTTTAATGTCAGAAGCAGTTTTGAGTTGTTGACTTTCGGCCAAAACTTTCCTTTCACATTTTATAAACCTTTCTATTCACTTTTAGCTTACGACATTGGAAACTGCGAGTTAAGTTTATTTTCCTTGATTATAAATTGCGTGCATAACAAAGCATCTACTCTGAATGTAAATGAAGGACATTTGAAAATGTTATTCAATTACAGATTCAAACCGCGATAGCCATGAAACCAGCAGTTTTGTTTAACTTTCTTGGTAAAGTATACTAAGAGAAAGTATTGTACACCTTCTTTCTCGATTTACGACCATCCTCACAACCACAAAAAAATTAGCTTCAAATTTCATAATAAAACGCAATTTCAATTTATTTTTATTTACAGTAAGTACCATAGAGAACATTTGTTATATTTTGACATTATGTATAATAATTATACTAATCATTCTCAGATACGGAAACCCTCCGCTATTTTGCGCATGCGCCAGGCGGAGTTGATTTCACCAAAATAGGAGTGAAGAGAAAAATGGAGGAGGAGATGTTTACATTTTACTTAGCTTCACCTAACAAAGAACTTCGGAAATGCGCTATCTTACTCACTGCCTGTCACCCCTTTCAGGAGTAAAATCGTCCAAAAGTGCTAGTCTCGGGATATTGAAACGATCAGTAATAAATTATTTATTAAATTTTGAGAAATTAATAAAAATTGAAGGAAAAATTTCAGATATAAAAGTTGTATCTTTGAAAAGACTAACTTAAAAAGTGCAACTAAAAAAATAGGAATAATCGGACGAAGGTCATGACCTAACAAAAAACTCCGGAAAAGAGCTCGTCTTACTCACTGCCCGTCACCCCTTTCCGTTGTAAAATCGTCCAAAAGTGCCAATGTTCAGAAACGGATTCCGAGACTACCACTTTCGGATGATTTTACACCGGAAAAGGGTGTCAGGCAAAGAGTCATAGGAGCGCATTTAGGGAGTTCTTTGTTAGATCACGCTCAGTAAAATGTAAACATCACCCTTCCATTCTTCACTTTCTCCCTATTTTGATGAAAATAACTCTTCCCGGCACATGCGCAAAAGCGCGGATGGTTTCCGAATCCGTTGCTAAACAATAGTCTGTTTTCTGAAACGAACAGTATCTATATAGACTGAATTTTTGAATTTTGTGTTCAACTTTTGTAACCCCTTTGACTGAAAATAGTGTCGAAAAATATAAATTCGATTCACGACTTGTCAGTCGGAATTAAATTTGGCATATGGCTTTTAAAACAAAATTAGAGATCTGTATAAAAATTTGAAACAAATCAGTCAACAGTTTGACTGCCTGTCGATTTATCGATCGTACGTGAATGCGATAACTAAAAAATGCAAGAACTTAAATAAGTGAAATTTGGAATTTGGTGTTGGAAAGAAAATTGTTGTTCTGTATCAAATTTAGGATCCAATAAGAAGAGGTATTGTTTAGCAATGTATTCGGAAACCCTCCGCACTTTTGCGCATGCGCCTGGCGGAATTATTTTCAACAAAATAGAGGGAAAGTAAAGAATGGAAGGTGATGTTTACATTTAACTGAGCGTGATCTAACAAAGAACTCCGGAAATGCGCTCAAATGACTTATTGCCTGACACCCCTTTCCAGCGTAAAATCGCAATTCCAGAAGTGGTAGTCTCGGAATCCGTTGCTGAACAGTATTCAGAATAATAATAGAATTCGTTCTACGAAACTGAACACAAAAGGTGTTCTATTGTGTAAGAATAAAGACAAAATTAAGCGGAGAACACACCGCCGATTTATTTATCTACAAATGAATAATGAAATTAAATTTCATCTTGTTTCTTGGACGAAGCAGTAATTCAAACAAAGTTCATCAAATGTATGGACCAGTCAAAATGATCGGTTGTTGACTTTTGATTAAAAAATTCTCATATAATGTTATCGCTTTTTCAAACTTGACTTAAAGCCTTTTTACATTACACATATGCAATTAATTTTTCATTATCAAATTTTCTTTTGTTTATTCTGATAAAGGCGTGTAGTCTACCGTTATTTATCATGTCAAGCCAGTTTGACTGGAAGAAAAAGTTATTGCCTTAAAAAGGTTGTTTGATCAGAAAACACGATTTGCATCCAGATTCCACATATATATCTGTCTGTGAAAACTAAAATTCGAACCTCTAAAGTCCGAATCATCGTAGCATGATAAATGTTTTAGGCTCGATACGTCTGTCTTGACTTCGTCAATAACGGCAAAGGACGCGTAACGATTTTTATCTGTCTGTGAAGACGATAACTTTATATTACAGAAATGGACAAAACAAATTTTTGTTGAATTATTGCCCGAAAATTATTTTGTTGAATATTTCCTTACTAAAATCAATATTTTTACATCCAATCAGGAGAAATAAAGTTTTTATCTCAAAACGGCCTGGTTACTTTGACCGGTAACGGTATGAACAAGCATATATTAAGTGTCTAGCGCATTTCCGGAGTTCTTTGCTATATCACGCTCACACAGTAAAATGTAAACATCACCCTCCCATTCTGCACTCTCCCCCTATTTTGATGAAAATAACTCCGCCCGGCGAAGGTGCAAAAGCGCGGAGGGTTTCCAAATCCGTTCCTAAACAATACAAAGGCACATTTTAATGCTTCGAAACGTAAAAATATAATTGTACAAGTTCATTTTTCATGATAAATTATTCTACAACTTCTTACAACTCTGTAGGTAATTTTTTTTAACCATCGAAATCAAGAAACGTCAAAATGGTGTACTGTCTAGAATGGTGACCGAGAGTAACCTCTCCAGTTCAATATGGCCATACGTCCCGTTTTAAACGGGACAGTCCGTTTTTTTTTTTTTTTTTTTTTTTTTGTAGCCTGTCCCGTTGTCGCCAAGCACAGCTTCGGGACGCCTAAATGTCCCGTTTTCAGAAAGAAAGCAACCCACGATAAAAATTTAAAACAAGAAGGCGCCAAAAATCGACAAAGTAGCCAGGTGATGACGGAGCATATGCTATATGTGTCACATATGGAAGATGTTCAGAAGTCCCCTATCTTTATAACTTCATTACACCGCATGAAGTGACAGAATGAAACATTGGGAATATTTAAACCGAAAGATGTCAGGTGGAACAGTTCAAACGCTTTCACGCCAATAATTTAAATCATACGAACTTTCATATGATTACTGAATATATTCTATGTCTGTCCGGCACTAATGCACCCGTAGAAAGAGTCTTTTTTCTTACGAATAAGTTGCGGACAAGCTAGAAAACACAGTTGCAAGTCGCAGTTTATAAAGCAGCGTTAATTATCAAAGTAAATTTTAAGAAATCCTGTCAAAAATTTCATTTTCATTATCTTTTTAAATCAACAAAATATACTGAAGCAAAAATGTGTTCTTCAAAAAAAATGCAAGATCAAATAAATTATTTATTTTCACGTTTTTATGCCTGTTCTTTTTATTAATAAATAATAACTGAAGAAATATGCGTTTTCTTGAATTCACTTATTACCTAAAAATTAAAAAAATGTTCCGCTTTGAGGGAAAAAATAAGTGGTCACTTTAGGTATATATAATAGTAGTGAAAAGGTTTGTACACAAGGGCACCATACGTCATTTTACAGCAGTTTTCAGCTTTCTAAAAAAGCATAAATGTTGGCGGAGAATTCGTTGGGAGACGCAGTCTTCACTTCTAGAAATGTCCCTGTCTGACTTATGCAGCTGATATTTTATTTGAGAACGTTGATCCATATGCATTATCAGAATGGTTCATTTTCCAGGTTCTCTTGAAGCGGCGAAAGGACGCAGTTTCGAAATCTAGCACAATCGGCTTCAAGAGCTCAGACATTTCGCCATGAATATTTAAAAAGGAGTTGTGACCCGAGTTGAAACGGAGAAAGTTTGCCCACAGGAACGTTTGAGTTACAAGGACGACAACAATGAAGAAAAGGAGCTGCTATTTTATCCAGTTAAAGCACAAGGTTTAAAAGAACGGCATTTGAAATTTGCCTTTGTTCCAAACAATAATCCTCCTTGAAGTAAATATGTAAAAAAATTGAAATGGCTGCCTTTAAGCAGTCATTTTTCAACTAGTCGCTTTTGGCGATGCTACTTCTACAGGTTGCTGTATTATTTCACACTTGAATCGCCTCCAATACCGGCCCTGAGCATTTAAAGCAAATGGAATCCATTAAGTGACGTCAGTTACCTGGCAAACGTATTGTTTAGCAACGGATTCGGAAACCCTCCGCGCTTTTGCGCATGCGCCGGGCGGAGTTATTGTCATCAAAATAGGGGAAAATGAAGAATGGAAGGGTGCTGTTTACATTTTACTGAGCGTCATCTAACAGAGAATTCCAGAAATGCGTTCATGTGACTCATCGCATGGCACCCCTTTCCGGTGTAAAATCCTCCAAAAGTGGTAGTCTCGGAATCCGTTGCTGAACAGTAACTGTGGATGTCTTCCAAACGTTACACAATAAGACTAAGTACGTTTGCACTTGCCATCTTGCGTTACGTTTACATTCTCCGTAGAAAAAAAGCGTTACTGTTTAGTCTAGTGGCGGCGACTCGGGGGAAGGCAATCGCCCCCCCCCAATTTTTGAGGAAAAAATTAAATCTTTATTTTACTTTAGCTGCCAAAAACTAGGAATTATAAAAAAACAATAGTGTTCGGGAAAGTTAGCTAATTTCGTAACTAAATTTTTAAATTTTCTTGTCTACCCCCTATACTCCAGAGTGCTTTTAGGTGTCTATAAATTTTTTTTGCCTCCCTAATTTTGCCTCCAATCGCCACCACTGGTTCAGTATTTGGCTGTTATAATCAGTGGTGCATTAAGCAATGCCGGAATGCTCTGACCTGGGTGGTATTGTATGCATAAAGATTTCATTTTATAAAGTACTGCAGAAAGCACACGGTTGAAAGTTGATGGCAGTTACCACGAGCACGCTTTCCAATTTGAATGACTTTGAGTGTTACATTACATTCATAATTTTTAAAATTCCAAAATACTTCATAGCGTACAACATAGAATACACATTAAAAAAATTTTCATCACATCACAATTATAAAAGAATAAGCAAAAGAACTCAAAGAAATTCAATTTACGATTCCATTTTCTAATTATCTATTCCCATTACCATTTCCCATATAAAATTTGAAATAATTTCCTCACACCTGACTTCCAAAACAACATAATAAATTCATAGGGTATTTTCCCATAAATATAATCTATTAAATTTTTATCACTAATCAATTTCCAAAATAATATTTAACATTTACGCAATATAAAAAAACAGGTCAATTATAAATAAATTAATACGCAAGAGAAAACAAATTTTTAACTATTTCAATAAATCCTAACAAATTTTTGACTATTTCAATAAGTCCTAACAAATTTGTTAAAATAGTTAAAAATTTGTTAACTATTCCAATAAGTCCATTTCTTGCCAAGCCATTCGTAGTTAACTGCATTTAGAATGCGAGAGGGGGTTGATAGATTGAATGTAGCGGATGATAGTGTATAGGAAGTGTAAGTAGGGGGATCATCTCGCAATAAAATATTTTTTGACGTTTAAAAGGTATTATTTTCTCTAGATATTGAAATAGTGAAATAATAAAATGTCGTCAGTGAAGCAATGCATGTTTTGCAGTTATTTTATATTTAATTTTTGAACAAACATTAACATAAAGGGAACAAACGTTCGAAACTTGAACATAAAGAATAAGGTTAAAGAATAAACCTTGAAAACCTGCTGTTTTTCACTTATTTAAAAATTAATTTTTAAACACTTATAGCTTTTAAACGCTTCATTTCACTCCTTCGATTCATCCGTAGTGTTCAGCACCTCCTTACGCCCGGTGCACACTAGCCCATTCCCCCTGTGTGTCTCCACCATTTGCATGTTGGGCATGTTGGGTTACTATTGTTATTTTTATAACTTCAATGACACGAAAAGGCTAGTGTGCACCGGCCCTTACACTTACATGTTCCTAACCAGTGGTGTCGTCGTAAATATTGTATAGCAACGGATTCGGAAACCCTCCGCGCTTGTGCGCATGCGCCGGGCGGAATTATTTTCATCAAAATAGGGGGGAAATGAAGAATGGAAGGGTGATATTCACGTTTGACTGAGCGTGATCTAACAAAGAACTCCGGAAATGCTCTCATTCGACTCATTGTCCGACATCCCTTTTCTGTGTAAAATAGTTGGTGGTACTCTCGTGGTTAAAAGTGGTAGTCTCGGAATCCGTTGCTGAACAGTAAACGCGTTAGCTGCCATGACTCGCGTCTGGGTTTCATATCTATCTAATCAGATGGCCCTTTCTCTGCCATCTCTTAACACGGAGGTTCCGAACCTGTGGCACGTGTACCCCTGGGGGTACGCGAAGGACCAATTAGGGGTAGGCGAACGCAAAGTCGGTAATGGCGGAAACAAGAAAACATAAGAGATTAATAATGTTGCAGAATCTTGTTTCCCCAAGTTCGTTTAAAAAGTAAAAGTTGGGCAAGTCCTAAACTTACCCTCAAACTAAGAAGGGAAAAAAATAAATCAAAATTAAGTGTAATTTTTAGCTACTGTTATAAGTTAATGCGAAATTATTACAATACTGATTTCATCTATTTTGACGTTGAATTAATACTATTGTCAAAATGGATAAAACGTAAAATCAAAAATAAGTCCTGCTAATGTTACAAATTCCAGTAATTTGACTCCTAAGCTCACCTAGGCCCTAAACATTATTGATATAAAGTTCTTCGAATAGACGGATAGTTGGAGGGGTGGTACGACAGTAGGGGTACGGGAACATAAGAATAATCAAGGGGTACGCGAGGGAAAAAAGGTTGGGAACCCCCGTCTTAACATGTTAATCGCCACATGAAGCAAGTATGTCTCACATGCAATGTTATTTGTTCGGGCCGTATAAATCACGCATGCTTCAAGTGAAATCTTTTGCTGTTTTATCCGTAGCTCAGCGATGATTCACACTGCCTATATAAATACATAAAGGCAGGTAAAGCGTGGCCTACCAAACAAAATAAGCTGGTTGGCCTACGTTAAGGTCCCCAATTTTGATCAAGGAGGCCGCCTGAGACAACTTGCCTCATTCGCTTGACTACGTTCAAAAACATAATTTGACAGTTTGTCTAAAAATAATTATGTCACTATTTTCATGATTGCGCTTGTATAATGAAGCCAGTTTTTTCCCGTGGCCCAGCAGATCGAAACAATTTTTTGTACTGTGGCAATTAACGTGTTAGCTATAGTACAGAAGGGGTCTTTTTAATTAGATAGTAGGTGTGAATCACAGGCGTGAGTCAATGCACGTGACCGGCAGCCAGGTCAGAACATTGCCGAAATGATTTAACCTGGGTGGTATATAGGTAAAGTGACCATTTATTTTCTTCCTCCAAACGGGACATCTACTAATTTTAGGTATTAGTAAGTGTATTCGAGAAAACGCATATTTTTTCAGCTTTTATTTATTAAGGAAAAGAACGGAATGGACTCGTGAAAATAAATAATTTATGTGGTCTTATATCTTGCAGAAAAATATATTTTTGCTGAAGAATATTTGGTGTTGGTTCAAATAAAAATGAAATTCTGGGCAGAATTTCTTAAAATTTACTTTGGTAATTCACGTTGCTTTGAGAACTGCGACCTGTAACTGTGTTTTTGTTTCTCGTCCACAACTTATTCATAAAAAAAGATGCTTTCTACGGGTGCGTCAGTGCCGAGCAGACATTGAATATATTCAATAATTATTCGAAAGTTTGCATGATTCAAATTATAATGTGAAAGTGTTTTGAACAATTTCACTAGACATTCCCAGTGTTCGATTCCTTCACATTTTGCAGTGTAATGTAGTTAGAAATAAGTGCCAGCTAACACGTTCCTGATCAACTTGCATACGCATGAGATGTATTGCACATGCCCCATCATTGCCACCCTACTAGGCACTACGGCTGGATGAATTTTTTGAATTTTTCGTTTTTTTAAAAAAAATTTTTAGGCTAGTTGCTTTTTTTTTTAAAACGGGATATTTCGGCGCCCCGAAGCTGAACTTGGGGACAACGGGACAGGTTACCTAAAAAAGGGACAATCCCGTTCAAAAAGGGACGTATGATCACATTATATATAGGGCGATTAGCGAGGAACAAAATGCAGCGGGCAAAAGAGAAGCCAAGCAGGAGATCACCTATTCACAATCAAACATTTTTTTATATTTAAAATGCATAACTGTTTTATCAAGGTACTGGAAACGCGAAATAATAAAATGTCAACAATGAAAAAATGTATATGTTGAAACAATATTTTTCACTTTTCCCGGCCACTGCTCAACACCAGTGGCTTAATACTTACAGTGAATTTGAAATACCAATCATATTTTCGAGGGTAAGTACAACACGAAAATCGTGCTGTTTTAAGAAGGTATTTTACAATTTTTTTTCTTATTTTATTCGTGTAAAAAAATTAGAGATGTGACGAATATTCGGCAACTATTGGCATTCGGCCCTTTTGCCGAATACTAAGCAGATATTCGGCCGAATATATTCAGGAAAATAATATTTTTAAAAGTGCTTTTAAATACACATAACAAAGAATATTGCAGAATTACATATCAGTTGCATAGTGCATAGGTATATTTAATAAAGTTACATATAATTTATCATCGCAAAGGATGAAATTTTGATGAAAGAACAATAATTTAACATTTTCAGGAGGAAGTCAGTTCAGTTTGGTTTCATACACATTTAATACCAACTAGGATGTAACGAATATTCAGTATTAGGCCTATACGCCCTTCCCCAAATATTCGGTCTGGCCAAATGTTGCACAGATATTCGGCAGAATAAATTCTGGATAAAACGTTTTTAAAAAATGTTATAAATATATTTAATAAATCAGCATTGCAGAATTACATGCCAGTACATTTATTATTAAAAAAATATAATATTTATCCAATTTTAACTTGCATGGTACATAGTATATTTAATAAAGTTTCATATCATTTATAGAAGTCGTTATATATGGTTTCATATATATTACCAGCTTCAGAAAATAAACGGTCACTATATAATGCTTGCAGGTGCTGAAAGATATTTTCTTGCTAAATTGGCGAACCTTGGAAATTTTTCAACATCTTCCCACCAATTAAGTGGACACTCCATCTTACCTATTCAAAGTTCTTTACCAAAATAGGAATTTACTTCTGG
The DNA here is from genome assembly GCA_013235015.1 of Araneus ventricosus. Lineage (NCBI taxonomy): Eukaryota > Metazoa > Arthropoda > Arachnida > Araneae > Araneidae > Araneus > Araneus ventricosus. The sequence goes on from BGPR01016161.1 coordinate 23,773, forward strand.
CAATTTTAATTTATCCATTCAATTTTCTTCTGTGTTTGCCATTACCACGTTCTGCAATGATAACTCTTATTTCTCTGAAGCAATCCCAAAATGATGAGGTTTTCTCATTTCTTATTATTAGAATTAATGTATTTAAAATATTGCAAATATACATAAAGGTATTAACATTTTTTTAAATATACAAGCAATAAAAAAAAAAATCAAATTTATTTAATCTTAATTTTTTTTCATTTAAAATTTGAAAAATATTTCATTTACAATCAAAAGTAAAATACTTTTAAAAATTTAGTATGCGGCCGCCGAATATTCGGTATTCGGTTCGAAATTTGGACGAATATTCGGTATTCGGTACGAAATTTGGACGAATATTCGGTATTCTGTTCGAAATTTGGACGAATATTCGGTATTCCGCCCGAAATTTGGACGAATATTCGGTATTCCGCCCGAAATTTGGCCGAATTTTCGGTATTCGGTCGGAAATTTGGCCGAATACCGAATATTCGGCCAAATCACTATTCGTTACATCCCTAAAAAAATAAACATAGCAAAATGGCGTTTCGGCACCACTATATCACTATTCCCAACACCTTCAAGGGAGATAAACAGGTTAATAAGATTGAAAGCATCCCCCGCCACTAGTGACAGAATGCATCGATTCACTTATGAAAAGAAAGCGTCGCTGTACGTGAATGAAGCGGGAAAGCCGATAGCTTAAGGGCGGTTCCTAAATCCTGACCTATAAAAATCTACCTGATTAATTGAATTCGAGGATACTTTCATGGTTTAGTAATCAAGTTCCCAATACTGTCGGTGCAGATCACGATCGAGCCGCTTCTCGCTTCGGTGATTCATTTGTTATTGTCCAAGTATCACAGTGACAATGACCTTTATCAAGGACAAATCCACCGAATTAGTGTTATCTTAAAGCCGCATTAATTTTTAATCACTCCAATAAAATCTATTTTTAGCCGCAATAACCAAGCGAATGTGACCTTTGTTACATAATATATAGCGTTACTTGATTCGGTGACCATTACCGAGATAGTAAAAAGGCACTTAACCCTGGAATGGAAACGTCACCGCTGTGTCACTTCAATCGTAACATGGAGTAAGTTTCGACTATTGTTGCAAGATTAGTCCATTCTGCAAATAATTAATTTATGTGTTCAAAAAATACATCACGAGCATTAACACTTCAATCCGAACGGTACAGCAAAAATCAGTTTGATTTTTTACTTTCTCGTATACGAAGTATACAAAGATAAGGTACAGTAGAACCCCGCTAATCCGAACTAATTGGGACCGGTGCCTGTTCGGATTACAAAAAATTCGGATTACCCGAAATTCCGATAGAAATAGAAAAGAAAAAGATGTGTGCTAAAAAAATGTAAGTTAGAAGTACTCAGTACTACTATCTCTTGAATTCTTTTATTCAAAAGCAATAGAAAGAGAATATGTCTCCCCTTTTCATTAGAATAATGGATGTGCTCCTGTATGAAGTGACCTTATCTTACGGCGAATTGCATTAGTTTCTTCAATGAGTACAAAATTAGGCATGCTGAAAAAATACTTTTTTGTTTTTAGTTTGTATATTTAAATCTTTTCGGGTAATCTTTTCAATTACATATAATTTTCCAAAATAAAATCGGTTCGGATTAACTGGAATTTCGGATAAGCGGGATTCTACTGTATTGTAATCATCAAAAATTCGAATTGGAGATTTTGACGAATCTCCACGTTTTAGACCTCCCCGAGTCCGAAAAACACAATTCTGGAATTATGTCTGTCTGTAAACACGATAACTCGAAAACTATTAAGGCTGCGGTGATGAAATTTGGTATGTGGTCTTTACACATAATTTGCAAGTTTCTAGCAAATTTTGGACAATATCCGTCCACGTGTGTGTCTGTATGTCCGTGTTAATGTGAACGCGATAACTCAAAAACTTAAATAGCTATGTGGATTAAATTTGGTACACATTTCTATCATCAGGAAGGTAGGCTTGTATCAAATTTTGGACCAAATACGTCAAAGGGTCGACTGTCTGTATAATCGCATACTTTTGAACGCAATAACTTCTTTAAAAAATTGCTTTGATAAATGAAATTTGTTATGTGGTCTTCTCACCTTAATGGTAGACTTGTGTCTAATTTTTGTGTCAATCAGTTAAAAAAAAAAAAAGGCGTTCAATTTGAAAATTTTGTTTTCTTTATCTTACACCAGCCCTATTGGTAATCACGCCGGCTTCTAATTCCACTTCCGCGTTGGACGACCTTCGGAAATCTTTGCAAGACATTTCGCCTATTTTTTTCCCCTGCACTGCGTTAGGGGATCTTGTTTGTTTTACTGCCTTTTAGCTTATTTTTTTCTCAACGTATGTTAGGCGTACACGAAAAAGTTTAGGACAGACCACTCCAGCTGATTTGCTGTAAGTTTAATCCATTTTAAAAGTGTTTTTTAATTTCTGTGTTAATAAAATACACCACGAGCATTTTCATTAATTGAAATGACTAATATAAATTCAATTTAAAATAAAAATAATTATAAAGCTGCATCACGAGAACGATTGTTAACTAATTGTAAAACGTGACCGAGTTTTAAAAAAATCTTGTCGAAAATTCGAAAGGCGAAGGTAAACTCTTTTGTCCGGATATATAAGGAAAAGAAAATTTAATCCTCCATTTCTTTGTCTAATTTTAAGGGTTGGAGCCATGAGGACCGTAAGAGGGTGGAAGAAAATGCAATTGATGAGAGCTTTCCAAAGAGGCATCACAAGCTTAAGTCAAAAAGCAGTTGAAGTTAGAGATTGAAAATTACTTTTCAACCAATAACTTCTAATCTATGGCAGCTATTGAAAAACTTTCAGTACTAAAGTCGTTTATTATGATAAGAAGACAGTTCGCCTAATTATCTTTCTATCTTCAATCGTAAGGAAGTTATGGGGAAATGAACATTTCACCCTCCACCACTTCCACCTCCTTTGAGCAGGATGGCCCATCTACGAACACGCCCAGATTTTCATCCAACGTTCTTATTCGTCGGGTCAAATCCAATCGCAATTATTTTAGCTATTGTGTTCAGAAGATAACATGGGAAAGGTGTTATGCCTATATAAACTTTTAACCAGAATATAATTTTGGGTTCTAGGGAGAATGATCGGAGAAGATGGATAGAAATTTTTCTCCGAAGTAGTGCCATGAGGACCATTGCAATAAGTGCTGGTTTATGTGGAGTTTACGGTACACACTTACTTCATTCTTCTTAGGATCGCCAACTCTTTGCCGCCAATAACGGCGATGACAGAACATTTGTTTTGGATGCGTCTAGATGTTTTAAACGAATGACATGTGCACAAATTGATATTTTCATCGGTGTTTTGCTTATCAGGCTATATTGCGCCACGTTTCGATTGGACTGTTTTGTTCTACTCTTCGATGCGATTGGTCGATAAATTCAGATATGAATAAAACTTCGTTTGGAATTCTGATTGAATACCGGTTCAGTACCGTGTGCTATTCAGTGTGTTTCGTTTCTCAATGAATAAGCGAAGCAACGAGTATTCCGCTATGCTGAAAGCGAAGCCGCTGATATTTTTTAAGTTATAAAATTTGCCCGGTACAAGCTCGAAATGCAATGCGTGCGCAAATTCTTGTTTTTGGAATTTTTTTAAAAACCAAGATTCCTAACATTCAATGAATAAAGCGAAGCTACTAGTTTCCTGCTATGCTGAAAGCGAAGCCGCTGATGTTTTTTTAAGTAAAAAAAAATTGCCCGGTACACGCTTAAAATGCAGCAAGTATTGAGTGCTCAATCTCTCGTTTTCAGGTGACGCATGCGCAAGAGCGCAATAAAAACCGCACTGCACGTCCAAAATAGTATTTGGCGACGGCACATGAAAATGCGCCAGGAAAAACTGCCGAGAAACAGGTGGGTACCGTAAACTCCACATTTACCCAAGTGCTTTTCTGCAAGGGCATCTTTTTTCTGTGATCAAATTTGACATGCAAGGTACTGAAACCTGAGAGGCAGACTCTACACAGACTGCGCCTAGTCATCAATTGGGTCAAAGTCTGCAGACAGCGATCCATTTTCCTGTAGCAGCGGGATCTCAGTTGGAATGGAGTCACCATGACTCCACATTTTCATTTCAGGGTTATACGTAGATTGATATACCGCTATTTAGTTACTATTCAGATCAATTTTATTTGCTAGCCAGGGAAAAAAAGATTATGATTTTAAATTTTGAGCTCACACGAAGAAGCGCAATTTATCAAAATAACAAGGTGGATCAACATTCAAGTAAAGCCATAACGAGCATGAACCTTCACAAGACGATTTTGGCATTATGTGTCGATGTAGCGATCCGTATTTACATCAAGACAGAAATACTGCTACAAATATTTTTTTTTCTAACATTAACTAAAATATAGTGCAGGGGTTAACCCTTTGTAATCAGATGCATAATTATTCACTGATTTACAAGAGCTCATATTACTTTGGAACGTAAAAAATATGTTTGTGTAAGTTCATTTTTCCTGAAAATGCCTTTTTAGCCTTTAGCTGGGCAAGCACGTATTGACGGCCCGGGCGTTACCACTAGGAAACCGCGGCCTAGTTATCCGATCGCGATTCAAAATTAATAGTTCCCTCCCCAAATAGCAATCGTGTTGCTTCAAAACGGGACGTAAATATAACTAAACTTATCTACAGGAAGTGAATCCATGATGAATTCTGACGCAAAATCAAGGCATGCAATAGGTAGGCAATATTATGCAATATAAAAAGGGTTGTACAGCGATGGTTTGTCACTATAAAAACCTACAGTACCGCAAATGATATTTCGATACATCCGAACAGTGGCATAGTGATAGACGGCCAAGGGGACGAGTAAAAATGTCCCAGGCGCCAATTTTAGGGGGCGAAGTGGAGACGATATACTAGTGCGTTTATGCAAATATGACAAAAATGCCACGCTAAATCTGATGAAGGGGCGACAAAATAATACCATGCCATAGGCGCAGCGCCGATTACATTTACTATTGTTTAGCAAAGGATTTGGAAACCGCTTTTGCGCATGCGCCGGGCGGAGTTATTTTCATCAAAATAAAGGGAAAGTGAAGAATGGAAGGGTGATGTTTACATTTTACTGGCGTGATCTAACAAAGAACTCCGGAAATTCGCTCATATGACTCATTGCCTGACACCCCTTTCCAGTGTAAAATCGCCCAAAAATGGTAGTCTCGGAATCCGTTGCTGAAAGAGTAAGCCACTAATGATTGACTAGGGGCGAGAATGCCATGTGCCTCGTTCGCCGTTTATCAACGGCACACAACTGCATCAGGAACGGTCCATTTTCAATGCCACACGTGAAATTTAATTGGATTAAGCCTTCACTGCATACTGTATCAAATTTGATACATAATTTATTTTTCATGTTAATAATGAATAGAATTTTTTTTGTCCACTTGTAACGTTGTATCAGATTAGAAACACAAGAAAAAGACCGGATAGTAATCAATCGTTCCATTTTCCATTGATAGCACAGGTCCTATTGATAAGTCTGCAGTAGTCAGTTATTCAATTCCTGATACACCACCTACTGATATATTTACGCAGTTTTAGCATTTAAAAGGAGTCTTGCATCTATGATGGTTTCATCAATTGCTTCTACAGGTATTTAACATTTGATATTACTTTTAAAATACTTTATTGTTTTACTAGCAGTACCATCACGGCGTTGCCTGTGACATAATGAATTTCAACAAAATATTTTAAAAAGCTTACAATCTTCAGCTTCAGGTTTAAACTTTGAAGACGCATTGTGTAAATAGCTCCTAGAGGTCACATTTCATTTTTTTTTCAGTTTCAGCCGAAGTATTCTAGTCCAAAATTTGATAGAAACCTAAAAATTATGTTTAAAGACCACATACCAAATTTCATCCCCGTAGCTCTAATAGTTTTCGAGTTATCGTGTTCATAGACAGACACACAGATATAATTCCAAAATTGTGTTTTTCGAACTCGGGAAGGTCTAAAACGTGGGGATCCGTCAAAATCTCGAGTTCGAATTTTTTGACGATTACAATACTTTCTCTTTGTATACTTCGTATACGAGAAAGTAAAAATAAGGCAAAATCCACTAACAAAAAAAAAATACATTACCAAATACAAATAAAAAAAATACTGAAAGAAAATAACCAAAAAAGAAATAAAACCGCTAATTCGGCTCACTTTATATAAGAAAAACGCCATGAATCAGTTGCCACGAACTTTCGTTTTCATAAATAACTTTACCGAGCGAGGGTATATGAAAATAAAAAAGAAATGAAACAGATGAAGTCATTTTATTGAAATTTATTCCACAGCATGAATAAGTGAAATTTACGATCCCATAAACTTTTTTTTTTATTTTTGCTTAGCTTTAATAATAATAAAAAAAAAACATGTCTGAGTTCTTTTACGCCATAACAGAAATCGGATTTGCGCGTTCGTTAATAACGCACTGCAAAGGGGCGTGTTTAATTTTAACTCCTCCCGCGTTGCGTGTCTGGACAATCTATACTTACAAAAGGCAATGTTTGCGTATGTGTGTGATGTCCAGACGAATCAATCGCACTTACAGCCATGAAATTTTCTACACAGGTAGACGTAATGGTGACTCAATGCACCTCGAAGCCAGAATTTTAAAATTTAATCTAGAAATTTTTTTATTTAATGTTTTGCGTTGTTTTGGGTCATACTTCGCACGTTTACGGCTGTAGTATCTTTTCTAATGATCGTTGAAAAACAATCAATGCACCATCGGATAGAACAAACAATTTTCGTTTTAATGAAATTTGTTTTGAATTCCCAATATAATTTACTGAATTTTGAGAAATTTTTAAATATTAGTCACTTTTATGGTAATTTTTGATAAGGATTTCTTGAAATTCTAGCATTTGACTTTCTAATAACTCTATAATTTTCATTTTTTTTCAGCTAATAACCTGAAAGTTTTTGTCGGATTTAAAAGAAGAACGGTTAAAATATCTTTTTTCAAACAGTTTTTTTGCTAGCGAGATTTAATAACAGCGAGAGCTTCTCCGGACGATCCCAGAATGCACTGTTGCTTCCTCGCAGGAGGTAACGTAATATGTTTTCATCCCCAGCCTGCATTTCTATAATCGAATGCCTTCCGGTGATGTCATTACAATCGCGTCATTTTCGAGAGGAAAAATAAGCGGGAAAATCAATAATATGCAACTTTTGTTATGATTTTGTTTTCAAAACGTTTTCTAGTCATTGTGGGCATTTTTTTTCACATTATGTCGAAGTCCTGATTTCACGGGCAACGCCGTGCGCGTACTGCTCGTCTAATATATATAGATATGAAAACTAGCATACAGTCGTTTCTTTTTATAAAAAATTATTCATTTCATTTATTTTCATTTGAGAAGTTAGTTTATGAAATTCATCGAAATAGACGTAAAAACCTGCAGTTATTCAGTACGATATTAAGTGTACAGGAAAAGGAAAATGCAATTTTTGTAATTTTGTTTGTCAAAACTGACAAAGAGTCACGCAATTTTGAAAGAACAGAAATGCCTTATCGCGCTAACATCGGATGTTTTCTCTTTCTAACAGGAAAGATTTCGCTTTTGTTTGACACAATAGCCGAAATTTGCATACCCTCGCAACAGTTTACATTTCCATTCAATTTCAACATTTTCCTGCTTATTCAACTTTCATTTGGCTTCTTTGCGAGAGAGGTTAAAATGCACTTCCCTAATGCATTGATGAATGCTAAGTAAATCGATTAACAATAAATATACAGTGCACTCTCGATCACCGGGAGGGATCGCACGGACAATATAAAAACACGGATAATCCGAAAACTCCTTTTTATTAAAGAAAAAATCAACATCAGTACAAAAATATAAAAATTGCTTACATTTGCATGCTGTAATAACATCAAACTAGGAATTTTCCTTTCAACATTTACTGCTTAAAAAAATCTGTAATGCGTCTTTGCTTCTGCTTTTTATTCATCTCTTGTCGTATATCGACACATATTTTACGAACCGCAGTAATGTCACCGTAATCAAATCCTCTTTGTCCCATATAATTAAAAAGTTTCCGCAGATTGTAGAGCAGCAGAATGAGAAATTGCATTTCCCTCATTTAGTACATCTTCTGCATCAATACGAGCTGATTCTCCATTGTCAAGTTTTTGAAGGATTTCTAATATTTGTTTAACATTTAAAACGTTTCGTTTTCCTTTCACACCACTCATTTTTACCAGTAAAAAATTTCCCGCTACCATCTGACGATAAACAAGACGCAAAAACTAAAGGAACACGTGAGAAAGTGAGAGAAGACGAAGAAGTTAAAGAATGACGTGTCAGGAAGAAGCGTGTTCGTACGAGAATGAGCTAGCAGGAAGTGGATGATTCATTTCTCGGAAAATTAGGGGAACACTTTTAACATCTTCAACTACTTTTTCATAGATAATTTTCTAGATAATTTTTTTGGAGAAGCTATTATAAGGTTGGTAATAAAGCAACTTTCTTGCTTTTCAAGCAATAACTATTATCAATATTAACTTCAGAGCCGTAATTAGCATATGGCCATTGCGGCTGCCGCCATAGGCGCCAATTTAAGATTGAAGGGGCGCCAAAAGCGATAAATTATTATTTATAAATACACTAGCGGCCAAAAGTTTTGCAAGATTTATAAAGTGCGAAACTTTTGGAGTTAATTTGAATGGTTCACCATCAGTTGTGGAGAATCGAGGGGCGTTCAATCGTGGGAAATCACATTTTACAGTGAAGATTTTGTCACGAGGGCATTTAGGGGGCCGTCCAGAAATTGCTGAAGACGAAAAGGTGTCTTACCCCGCTTCATAGGAAGCTAATAATGATTTGAAACTTTCATCAATAATTATGTTTGATGTGCATATTTCTTACATGCATTTTCGCAAAAATAGTATGTAAATTCGGGAAGATAAAAATTTCTTTAAAAAAATTCCCAAATATTTCCGCATGTGTTTTGCTTATAACATGCGGAGTTTTACGCCAAATTCTGCGAAACTTGTAAAATACATTACAATGTAATAGAATAGCATTATATTAAAATTTGAAGCAAATAACTTGAATGTTTGCGGAAATGATAATTTGTAGTAAATACATTTTTACTGCGCATGCGCGAAACAACGTAATTTTCCTTCCATAACGTAAAAGCCAGATATTTAAGGCAGCTTATGCAAAAATTCCAGTTGAATACCATTAAGATTTAGAAAGAGGTCTGCATTGCAGCAAGCAGAATTTCTCTTGTTCTCTACGAGAAATAAAATGACGAGGGGGTTCTCCACAAATCAATATTTTTAAAACTTGAATCTTCGAACAGCAATATTGAATTTTATGAAAGTTGAATACCCCAAGAACACGTGTATTTATAAGTTAAATGCATATTTAAAATTGCAATTCGACGATTAATACTCGAAGATTCAAGCTTAAAAATATTGATTTGTAGAAAACCCCTCATCATATGCTTGACAATTTTTCTGAAATTTAGAAATTCCCCACTCAAATTTAAAAAAGTTATTCCTCGGCGAATCATTTGACAGTGTATAGTCACGTGCCAACTTTCGAAGCATTTTCAACTTCCTCACGAGGTAGAATGCGACGATATCTAGCGTAAGGCAATTGCGAAATAATCATCGGGTTTTGAAACGATACAACTTAAACCAGCGGGAGTGGCCTCCCCTAAACTTTTTCGTACACTCCTAACACATGTAGAGAAAAAAATAAGCTAAACGCCAGTAAAACAAACAAGAAACCTTAACGCAGTGGAGAAAAAAATAGGCGAAACTTTTTACAAAGATTTCCGAAGGTCGTCCAACGCGGAAATGGAATTAGAAGCCGGCGTGATTACCAATAGGGCTAGGTGCAAGATAAAGAAAACGAAATTTGCAATTTGAACTTTTTTTAAACGATTGACACAAAAATTGGACACAAATCTACCATTAAGGTAAGAAGGCCACAAACCAAATTTCATTTATCAAAGTAATTTTTGAAAGAAGTTATTGCGTTCAAAAGTATGCGATTATACAGACAGTAAACCCTTTTACGGATTTGGTCCAAAATTTGATACAAACCTAATATTCCTGATGATAAAAATGTGTACCAAATTTTATCCACCTAACTATTTCAGTTTGTGAATTAGCGCGTTCACATGAACACGGACAGATTTCCGGTGGACGGATTTTGTCCAAAATTTGATAGAAACTTACAAATTATGAGTAAAGATCACAAATTCCATCCTCCAGGTTTAATAGTTTTCGAGTTATCGTGTTCACAGACAAACAAACAATTCCAAAATTATGTTTTTCGGACTCGGGGAGATCTAAAACGTGGAGATTCGTCAAAATCTCGAGTTCTAATTTTTTGACGATTACAATACATTCTCTTTGTATACTTCGTACACGAGAAAGTAAAAATATTAATTACACTTCTCACTGCCTACGTGCCACCAATACCAACTACGTCGAATGAGCTCCAGAAACAAATTACCTACGCTTTTAAGAGCATAAAACATGGCGTACTGCAATGTCTCTTGGGGGAATAGGATTACATGTGTGTTGCGCAACCAAGGGAAAATATGTAGAACTTTTGTAGCTATTCTAAAAACGGAAAAAATGAAATGTATCTTTTTTATGAGGTCTGTTTAATCTCATAGTTGCAATATTTCTTGAAATGCAGTGAAATAAACCAGATGATTATTTTGCAATTATCTTTCTAGCCATTTAGATCCAATATTTGGAAGTGAATTTAGAAATTCAGCGCTTTGCCGTTTAAGCATTAGCTCGTAATTTAATTGTTGACACATTCATTAGTTGAGAACTTCTTCAGAAGAAAATAAAAAGACGAAATGGGAAAGTTGCGAAGACTTCAGTTGAAAATTGCACCGAATTCTTCGCGATATAATCAACGGATTCTTCGAAATTCGTGAAAGCGATAGAGCTTAGTGCGAGTAGCAAAATGATTTAAATAGAAGAAAAATTTTTTATTCCTTTGTCCAATTTGCTCCGAAATTGGATATAGATATTCATTATTGGTGATAGGACCTCATGCTAAATTTTATCCATCTAGCTCGATGCACTTCATTTATCACGTACACTTACAAGGACAGACCGCCGCCCCATGTCCCCGTGCCTGATACCATTACAGCATCCGTACCAGTTGGATGGACATGGGACAACACTTACAAGGACAGGTATACTTTTTTTTTTTTTTTTTTTGACTCGGGGTGGTCTAAAACGTGGAGATAAATAAAACTTCGTGGTCGAATTTTTTGACGATTACAATACTCTATGAATAGTTGGTGTATGAGAAAGTAAAAGATTAAT
>BGPR01016162.1:0-10225 GCA_013235015.1 Araneus ventricosus
TGATTATTTGCCATTATTCTTCAGCTAGAACAAATATTTAACACAAATGTCCATTTTTCTGCTAGTTATCGTTTGGCGTGGAATTCTGCTCATAACTCGTCTGCGCATTAAGTGAAACATGTTTACTTTCTTTCGGGCTCCCAGAGTTTCCACGAGCCATTTTCTCGTAGCGTCAGCAAAAAAACAGTTCTAGCATATCATCAATCATTTACATAAGCGCTCCACCAACCCAAAACCACTTTTCAGGCGCGATTGCTTTCCCGATGACTGATTCTATCCAGGAGTGATAAAAAATTAAGGTAAACAATACATACTTGAGAGAGACATGGGCCTGAAAAGCGTTCTACATCTGTTGTTTTCGATTTTTGGCTCAGTGACATCACTCAGCATCCCAGGATGCCTTGCGTCTCACCCGCTTGGAAGATGCGGATGAAATGCTGCAGGCGAGAGAGGTGGTTTATTTTTGAACCACTTGTGTCCGCCCTCTAGGGCTACATTTATGACCACTCGATCGACGTGATTCGAACAATTCGATATTTTCAAGAGTTAAAATGGGGTGAAAAATAAAAACATGATAACATAGATTGAATAACAGTCGGTGAATTTTCGTAATTGTTATTTACTCATGCGCGAAACAGTTTCTGGAAGATTTATGGAATATGTTTTGCTGAAATATTAAATTTAAATTCCATTAATGAAAAATTATAACTCTTGATATTTCTTTTATTGCCATATTTTTTTCTGCAAACTTTTTGTTAATAAATGATGACTTCAATCAATTCCGAAGGTTTTAAAGAAATCTGAATTTGAATAGAGTTGAATTGGAAGGAAATTTGAATTATTTTATATATATATATAATCCTCATTCGAAAGGAAATTTTAATAACACATTGATTTAGAAGCAGTGAATTATCTTATTTATTATTTATATCTATGCGAACAGTTTATAGAAGACTTAAGGAATATGTTTTGCTGGAACATTAAATTTAAATTATATAAATAAAAAAAATATCACTTTTGGTACTTCTTTTACTTGCATTTTTTAAAGATATGTTTACGGAAAAATACTGACTTCAATGAATTCCGAATATTTAAGATTTCAAAACAATTTGAATATCCCGTTATTTGCATATTTAATCCTTGTCCGACGAGCAACGCTGAAATCGCGCCTCAAATAATTATATTCAATTTCAAGCAAGCTATCTTATTATGGATTAAAGGAATTATTATTAATTAATTTTGAAAGCATTATATTATTACAGGTTTGAATTAGATTACATTATTATAGCGTTGCATCAAAATAATAATTATCTTCCCTATTAAATTATTGAAGCTATTTGAAAACTTTGCATATAATAAATAGCAATTCAAAATAGTCCGACGTTGGAAGGTTTATAAACAGTGATTAAAAAATATTATATTTGTTTTCTAAAACCGACTTAGTACGTTTGTGCGCAAATAATACAAACTTGCCTATTATAAAATTTAGGGTTGAAACCATAATTAAAATTTAAGATAAATGCTATAAATAAGTGAGCGCCTATTTGATTGAATTTAACCATCATCAAAGTTTGCCCTTTGATTTCTATGGCTTTTAAACTTCAGTCGCATAGCTTCCGTTGAATTAGTTACAAATAATTCAAGGCCTTAAAAGCCTTAACAAAGAATTTCTATAGTTAAAGATACGAAATTGAAATATAGGAGGGAGATGCCTAACTTGGGCAGGCGCTTAGATGGTACCAGTAACATAATTTCAATTCTATTAAATATTTGCGCTGCAAAATAGGTACATTTTGTTATAGCGATTTAAATGCGGAGTATGGAATCGTTTTTAAAAGAAAGTGCGAAGTGGTTACAGTTAGAGAACAAGTGTTTAGATTTAGGTATCATAAATTAAATATTTTAACAAAAAATTAATAGCCCATACGTTATTTTTAAAGTAAGTGACAAAAAATGTTATTATAACCTCAGAGAGAAACCTTTTTTAGCTACAATTTGCTATAATAATTTTATTATAATAGTTTAAAGATAAGGTCAGGGGAGTTTCTTGTTAAAAAGGACCAAAAACAGTTGCCTAAATTGGATTGCAGAAATGAATGGGTCTATAATCATGAACTAGAGGAATGGTCCGTAAAGCAGTTATAATCACTAATAGTCCTCATAAATTGGAACTGGAACAAGCCAAAGGAGAAAAACAATAAAAGGGCATTAAACTCATCAAATGTTGGTTCAAAAAGAACAAAAACTAAGACTACGTTGTTTTGTATCATGTGCGATGAAGCAGAGGAAGAAGAAGAAATGATGTAGTGCATAAAATGTCATACTTGAGTTCATACATTGTGAACTGAGAATTTGAGAATCAAGAATGTTTTTACTTTAGCTTTGCTTACAGAAATTGATGGTCCAATTTGAGAAATCAGTTTCCTAAACCAGCGGTGCGCAAACTATTTTCATTTCCGACTCCTTCACTTCGTGCAAAATTGTGTCGCGACCCCTCTGGAACTCTGATAACCATGGCCGCGACGATCTCAACCACAATTTTTGAAGAAAAGTCTTATATTTCTTATTGTCAAAAATTTCTTTAACTTTAGAGACACAAAAAAAATTTCTCTTCTTTTCATGACCCACGGTTTGCGCACCACTGTCCTAAAGTACAGAGATGTATAAAATTGCAGTGATTTGTATTTCTCCCACCAGATGGCGCTGTTTTTGTCACTGTTGTAGTTTTTTCCTTGTTACTTTTACATATGTAAATAAACAGTTTCTCTTCTGTCTTATCAGGGTGCTGCAGTGTAGTTTTTCTCTCTTCATAGTAATGTAGCATAACTTCCCGTGAACCAGGGGTCGGACCGTTCAGATTTGTTGTATTCAGTCTTTTATTTGACATCGTTTTGAAGATAAATAAACTCCAAAAAAATTCTATTACTTGCTTTTTATTAAAATTACTTCTCTCTCACTGTAAATTGAAAAAATAATTGTCCGTGTGGTCCAAATACGGCAACCTTCCCCTACATTGAATATCTATTCCTCATACGTGCACAAGAAAAGCAAATTTTTCGCATCTCTACATCCATCATTTAGAAAACTGTGGAAATGGAATTCTATTCTAATAAAAACCTCCCCGAGGTACATAAGGCATTTTCAGACTTTCGGAAGTCTGCCACTTATAAATTTGTGAGATCAAATGGCGGAGAGCAACGACAATAATCTCTGAATTACAGAGTGCCGCCTCAAGAAATTAATCTTTGCACCTCCATATCGGAATTTGAAATTTAATTAGAAACTACTGAAAAGAGAAAAATATTTTGATCTGTTGAAGTTAAGCGAAGTGTGGTCTACAATTCAAATAAAATTCAATTTATTGCAACGTTTAAAAAATTAAGTTTTAAAATTTCACTGAAATAATTGAAGCATATACTGTAATTATTGTTACTCGATTTTTTTTATTTCAGTCGCTTAGAAGCTAATGCGGTTAAGTCCTGAAAACAAAAACTGAGATTTAACGCACTAATTAATAGGTTTTAATATGTTAATTTTCAAAATTTTTGGTTTATTGATTTGATTAGAAGAGGATATAAGGTCCTGTTCCGAAGGGTAGGCTCTGTAACAAAACGAGATATCTGCAGGAAGTGAATTTTTTATATATCAGAAAATATAAAGAAATGGATTTAGCCGCATTGGCATCTGAGCGTCTCATTTTAGACTGTTCAGTATGAATTCCTTTTAACGTAGGACTACGTTCCTCCCATTGGGGCCTCAGGAAGGAATTTGATTCACACGCCAAATCGCCACAAAAAACGTTGTATGGGAGATCCTCTATCAGTGGTGCGCAAACTATTTTCATTTCCGATCCCCTCACTTTGTATAATTTCTTTCACGATCCCCAGAGGGGTCGCGACCGCGCATTTTGAAGAAAAGTCTTATATCTTTTATTGTCAAATAAATTTCTTTGAATTTAGCGACCCACAAAAATTTTCTCGCGACCCATGGTTTGCGCACCACTGCTCTATATCTCGGTAACTACATATGTTAAAAACATAATTAAAGTCTTATTTTAGAGATAAAGGGTAACAACAGAAGTTACAAAAAAATTGAAAATCGGAATTGTAGTTCAGCGACTTCTGAGTCGCAAAGTTGGGCAAAAATACGCATGAATTGGTGATCCGATCCTCTATATCTCAGTAACTACATATGTTAAAAACATAACTAATGACTTATTTTAGAGATAAAGGGTAACAACAGAGGTTACAAAAAAAAATTGGAAAAGAGTCGCGCGAGTAAAGTAGTCCTACGTCTTTAACATCAGCGGCTGTTTGAAAAAGACATCCTCCCGTCATTTTTTAATTTTATTTTGGTAGTGCTTTCGGATAAAAATTAATTTTGCCCATCGTACTGACTCAACGTCTAAAGTCTAAGAGTAATATTTTTGAAAAATTTAATTGGCCAGACTTGTATCGATTCCGTTGGAGGCTCTTCGGGGTTTTTTCTGCAAATAGAAATTGCTTAAATATTTGATTCAGCACTTTTCGTTAAGAATCCTGGGGTATTTTTTTGAAATAATTTACTAGGGTTGGAAGTTTAATAGTTGCAATCATATAACTGCAGTCGATACAAAACTGGTATTAGGTTGAGACGCTTTTAGTCCATCTATCTAACCAACAACGTTGTGTGCAATTTGTTTCCAGCAATCTGAAAGTTGTGGAATAGCTGAAGCAATATTAGTTCTGTTGATGGTTTGGATGGAGTGGTCTACGGCCTTAGGAATCTCTGGAACAGTTCGGTAGCAACCCGTCACTTATTTTTTTGCTCTCTGATGCTGGCATTTCCTCTACCTGGATTTAAGCCCCTGTGATTATGATTTGATTCCAAAGAAGAAGGAATCACTTCACGGCATTCGTTACAGAACTGCTCTAGATATTCTTTAAACTTTAGATCGCTTCATCCAAACCATCAATAGAACTGTTACTGCTTCAGCTATTTTACGACTTCCACACCGTTGATAACAGGTTGTACAGAACGCTTAAGACTACATCGAAGGATTATCAACGTTTCCAGGTAGCACCAATGTTATATCGGCTGTAATTATATGGTTGCCACTATTAAATTTCGAATCCGCGTAATTAAAACTGATTTAATATGTTCAGAAACAGGTTTGATTTTGTGGTCATTATGCAAGATTTTTTGTCTTAGGTACCAAGAATCATCCTGGCATTCTCATTAATAGTTTGAGATGGCAAAACTTTTACAGAAAACAGAGAAAGGAATTTCTTTTTTAGAAAATATGTGTCGTGTAGCTGCAAAAGTGGCCAACTCCAAATAAGTAATGTTTTGAGAAAAGTGGCTTTTCTGTCACTTATATTCAAAACGAAATTTAAAAAATAAACTGTATGGCATTCGAAGCGTTTAGGCAAAGTATTAGTATGCAATTTATGATATTGAGATATTAAGAGAGTCAAATGGACTTATAATCTTTCAAAAACCGTATTTTTGAAAAGTGGATAAGGCCACTTTTGCAGATACACGACACATATCTATAATCCTATCATATTTTTAAATTTTGCGGGATAAATTTTACGGTTGAGGATTTTTGCCTTTCTTTCATAGCTCTATTATATTATTTTTCACAAAAAATGCTCATGCATATACATCATTTTTGGAAAATTCAGATCTTCAGCAAATTCCCGCAGCAACAAAACTCGGAAAAAAATAACTATTTAAAAAAAATAACTTTTACATTAATACAGAGAATCGCTTTCAAAAACATGTTTTATTTGTTTTATGAGGAAGTCTTATTATAGTTAGAGAAATCACATTCAGGAGACTGAAGCTTTTACATCCAACTGCTCGTCAGAAGAGAGAAGTCGGCTTGTCTACTGCTTCGGCATGTGCTGCGTCCGGATGAAGCGAGCGTCCTGGATCACAATGTAGAGGTGCCCTTCATCTGGAAGAGATGTCTGAGTGAGTGATGCGTCTCTCTTATATGCAATTTCTTTCAAAGTTTATGCAGTACTATTCAAAACAATTGCACCGTTTACATATGTCTGTAACTTCCTTGCAAACAACGATAGGAGGTAAAATTTGACCTACAGAAGATACTCATTCTCTATGAGTGCCTTCAGTTCGTCCACTATTTCTCGCAAAGGAGGCATTAAGACAGAATCTACGAAACGCCCCAATTAAATGAACACACGAGAAGTAATTTCAGAAGATTTAGATAGCCACATGCAGAACATGAATGCGGCTATGGAACGCCAAATTGTTTCCCATCGTCTGGCTTGAAATGAACTTCCGCACGGATCTTGCCCGTGTGAGCAATGGAAATAACATAGGGCAATTTTTAAGTATGCAGGCAAAACTTTGAGCTTCCTTCTATATTGTGCTTAAAATTTGTTCTTCTTATCTCTATTTACAAGGAAGTTATACCCAATTGTAATAGGTGCAAATGTTTAGAATAACCCTATGTAATGACTCATTTTAAAACGACAACTTCTTCTTCTGAAAAATATATTTGACTTTAAGATACAATTCTGAGGTCTAGTTACGAAATTTCAAAACAATTCCCTTTAGCATGCAGGTTTATTGGTATAGAACCTGGTTCAATAAATTTGTTAATAATTCCACGGTCATGGAATTCCAGTACCAAACCCCACCAAACTTACGGCTGAAATGCACTCAATTACTTTTCATGGCCCCAGATTGGGATACGCGACTGGATCCAAAAGAATAAACTCCCGAAACATTGGCGGGAAGAAGAAAGAAACCAGCGGCAGTAGTCTTCTATCGACTTTCTCGCATACTTCCACAATATGCCGATTATTGGGTAAGAACAATCGAGTATGCAGAACTGAAAGCAGTACCTCTTCTTTTTTACGGACTGAATCCGAAATTAGGTGCAGATCTACAATTTTAGTGTAAAGCTCATATTCAAATATTCACCCATCTTGGTAGCTTCACATTCGAGTTATTGCCTTCACATCATATGCACGATTAGACAAGTCTGTCGACAGTCAACAAACACTATGGTGGATTTGGTCCAAATTTCGGCGCAGACCTGCAATTCTGATGGCAAAAATCACATGCCAAATTCCATCCATCTAGTCTGTCGCGTTTATGAGTTATCGTGTTCAGATGCTCGTGGACGGATAGCCAGGCAGTCTTCCCGCTGGCTGATTTCATACAATATTTGAGACAGATCTGTAGTTTTGATGTAAAGACCATATATTGAAATTCTACTAGCTCTCCCTCTTTCCGATTTTGATATATCTTGTTTACATAATATACACAGACAGAAAGGCTTAATACCAAAAACGGCTTTTTTTACTCGGGGAATTTCTCGGGGAAACCACATTTATCAGACTCTCGAGGTTGAGTTTTTTTTTTTTTTTTATCATTAAAATATTTACTTTTTATACATTTTGTACCTATACGAGAAAAAAAAGAACAACACTGTAACGACAGCTTCATAGTCAGAGTGTTCTGGAGTTCAGTTGCTCGTATGCACGAAGCGTGTAAGCTCAATCGTAAAAGGTAACTGATCACGTAAGTAATTTTCCCCTTTTCCTCCATTGTTCCTGTGAAACTTTTCGTCCTTTCGTCATCCTAACAATCGTGGTTCGTTTTCGAAATCTTTTTAGGAAACCAAGAGAAGAAGGAATTACACGGCTTTTTCATGAGCGGTATTTGCATTACCGAATGGGGCGTAGATGGCCCAACAAGTGGTAGAATTTATTCACGCTTATTCTGGAATTTTGTTATCGCTTGGTTTATCAGTGAGGCACGGTTTCTGTTAAAGCATTCACAAGAAAAAGAAAGAAAAATAGCGATCTCCTCGGTTTTCAAAAAATAACGGACGCCAGCAAATTATATGCCCGCACTTCCGCTGCTAGAGGTAGTACTAATTAGCGACTCATATTACAGTAGAGGTCTTAAAACACCGCTGCAACTACTGCGGACAATTTTTGAGATATAAATACAAACTTTTATTCTTAGCAGTGAACCATAACTTTTTATTTCATTCAACATCTTCCACACGGTTTAATTTTTAAACCTTTTAAGAAATCAGACTGATATCGATTACAATAATGCACAATATCGATATAAACAAAAAAAAAGAAAAATGCAAAAGATTGAAGTAAAATTGTTCCACCTTTAACAGTTCCATCTGTCAGGATATGCAAGCAAACGATAATCAAGTGTTTGGGATTCTGAAAACCCAGATGAGATTGCTGAATAAACATTCTGTTAACAATGTTCGGAACAGCGCCACCTACGCTGGCGTAGAACAAGAGTGTTAAACTGGCGACGAAAATCTTTGTGACTCCGTAAACATAACAGTATGTAGCGAAATTTTTAATGAAATGTAGTAGATTAATTTTTAAAATTTCTAATTTTACAAAATTATAACACTCAAAAATTAGGATACGGAATTATTTCCAGGTTTGCAAGTGCAGTAAAACTTCGATTAACTGTCACTAGTTTAATCGTCAGTTTCTGTTATCCGCCATTCGAAAGCAATGTAGGTTTATAACATTACAATACATGTCTGTGCATTACTACTCTTATATTGAAGTTTATATTGACCGTTTTGTAAAATTAAATACAATGTGTATGCATTATTCACTTTTGAAGGATTTTATTTTCATTTTCGTCCCAATCCGGCAGTGAAATCACGTTACTGTATATACATATGTATTAAGAGATCTCTGTTATCCGTCTATTCGGTAATCCGTCACAGCACTCACCGGACGGTTACGATTAATCGAAGTTATTCACTGTAATTATAGGTGCGAGCAGTTATTTTCACTTATGAAAGGCAATAACTCTCCTTTCAGGTCCCGAATTACCGACATTCACCTTTTATATCAGTTTTGAAATTAATCACTGAGGACAAGATATCCCCCGAACAGGGTCGGAATCAGCCTTTGAACCTCTCCTTGCAGAAGTAAAAAATTGTGCCCCTTATGGAAATACAATGTGAGGAGCATTCTAAAAAAAGTTATATGGTCTTTTTTACATTTTTAGCGAACGTCCAAAAATCAACAGTGTAACTCAGTAATTGACACAAATACTTATAATAACTTTTCACTTAAAATACTTCATTTAAAATTAGTTAACATTAATTTTTTCACGAACTTTTAGTTCAGAGAATTCTCTCTCTAATTCAGAAACATCTAAACTGTTACTCAGTTCATACTAAATTCCTAACGTAGCGAAGTCTGACAATCTTGTTTGAGTTGTTGTTATTCGCAAATAGTTCTTGATTATTTTTAGTTTGGAAAAACTACGTTATCCGGATGCATATTGGATGAGTTAGTCAAATTCTTAGACTAATGCTCAAATTTGGGGCAAAATTCATTTTGGTTATCAATTCCAAGACTTCCAAAGTGGTAAATATTTTTTCCAATAGAGAACACACCACTGATATTTCATCACAAAGTTGCAGGCTGTTTATATCCGATGATTCTCCACCTGTTAAAATGGTTTCCAAATCTTTGCAGTTGGCCAAAATTACTGAAGAACTAACAACTTTTAGTTCATATACATGATATAAAAAAGACAGAAGTGACTGTTGTGATGTTGCAGCTGAGAAAATCTTTGTTCTAAAGAATTTATTGCAGTGTTGAACCAGGTGGTAAAATAATTCAGTTTTATATATATATATATATATATGCGCATCGATTGTGATCTCATCCTGATTTTCATAATTAAATTGCCATTTTCGCCGACGAACTCGATTCAGCGGTCTCACACACACACACACAGATATTGCCATTTATAGAGATAGATTATTGGAGTAGTGCCCTAAAAGTTTTGTGGTCATGAATACATAAAATTAGATTCTTTTATTGTTTTTTAGATTTTTTTAGAAACCTTTCTAATTAATTAAGAAACTCCGTCGCGATTTTTTTTTCCTCATTCTGTTTCGGCAATTTTGAGCCCCTCAGTTTTTTTGCTGCGTGTTCGTCCGGCCCTGCCCCGAAGCAGAAAGACGGATAGAAATAGATAGCAAAAAGATGGCAGAGAAGAGATGCCAAGTGTCAGAAACATTAATTTTACCGTTATCCTTGTTTTTCATATCCTGTGTTTTAGAAATAAGCCCACGTTTCTATAAAAATTGATGTTTTTGTTCTAATGAGGCCGACATAAATTTAAACCTTGCTTATTTGGCACGTGCTAGCATTTGAGTGTGACACCCTTGGCACTGACTGTGGAATTATTAGCCAAT
>BGPR01016162.1:15225-35158 GCA_013235015.1 Araneus ventricosus
ATTTGAGTGTGACACCCTTGGCACTGACTGTGGAATTATTAGCCAATAAACTGGGCTCATTCTGTGTGCACGCTCTGTCTATTATCTCTAATTCAGTCTGCAATGTTATTCGCCTACGAAAACGATTAACCCTTTTAGTGCCGACCGAAAGTATCGTGCATATGCGAAATGCCGGACCAATTTGACGATTTTGCTAAGGTTTGGGGAAATGCTCATAAAAAATAAGATGAAAATGATGTTTGCAAAATTCAAAAAGGAGCGCATTACGAAATAAAGAGAGAATAAATTAATGCCAATTGTGTTTCAATATTTGTTGAAAATCATAAGAATAACATAAATACAAAACATTATGAAAAACAGAAAAAAAATCGAATATTATTAATATTAACTTATAATATTAAGCAAATATTACTAATAAATCAAATATATTAATAAAACCATTTATAAGGTTTTATAAATTTATTTTGAGATAGAGTTCTCTCGCGATGAGAATAGTAAGGCGCCATCGCATACGCAACGATATATCGTCGTTGGCACTTTTCGCAAGTGTTGTGAGCGAGGATACTTTTTGCAAGTGTTGGGAACGAGGATACTTTTCGCAAGTGTTGGGAACGACGATATAACGTCGTTCGGCACTAAAAGGGTTAAGATAAAAACATTGAAGTTTTTTTATTTATCCGTAAAAAAGTATATAGTTTATATAAATGCAAAAAAAAAGCTTCTAACATTCCATTTTTCCTGCAAATTTTGTTTCCGTATGATATTTTGCTTTTTTCAATAATTGTGACATTGCTTCAAGTACAGATATACTAAAGATTAAAAAAATAGACTTGAAATATACTTAAAACAAGAAGAAAGAAAATAGAGATGAAAAAATGGTAGTACTTCCACGTAAGGGAGCCATTTGTAACTGTGGTCAAAAATGATTGTGGCTATGCGCTCTGTAACCAAGTAGTTTGGAATGTCATTTCTGAGAATAAACAGAATTAACTTGTTCACTGACGATTTATTCGGGTTGTTAACTCTTTGATGTTTTCCGGCGATAACTCTCGAGCATATTAGTGGAGAAAAAGGACTTTTGTAGAATCTTAAAATAAAAAAAAGTTCTCGTACTATTTCCTTTCGATTTCCGCACAATATTTTTTAAATTTTTTGTTTCATTGTAATCACGATAACACAATAATTAAGAATATATGTCATTGGATTGGGTAATTCATAAGAGTTCTTCAAATTCATTTTAAATTTTCGAATTCGTTTGGTATTTATCTTTTTTAGAAAATTTAAAAATTCTTCTGGTCGCTTAAAGAAGAAATTGCTTCAATCAAAGGTTTTTTTTTTTTTTTTTTTTTGAGGCGTGAAAACCAATGAAGGACAGAACGTTGAGTAGCTTCCGAGGTCTTCACACATCGATAAAATTTCAAGGCAGATCTGCAATTCTTTAATTGCAGATTAAAAACTTTAGGGTATTTTTTTAACTAATGTGAGTAAGACTTTTTAGGGGGCACTTCCTTTCGAAAAAAATTTCTTTATGAATTTATATGGACTTTCTTTTTTAAATTAACATTTGTATGTTGGTTTAGTTATATTTTGAAATTTTCTTTCAGTTGGGGTCCCCCCGCATGAATTGGTGCGTATTCGATATCATTATATTTCACATTGTATGAATATATGTCTATTTAATGTATTACAAATATTACTATTTTTGTGTATTGTATTTTTAATGGAAGGTAGGGGGTTCAAATGTGGTCCACTTAAGCCATTATTTTAATCAGAGGGCTAATTCATGTACAATTTATCTGAAAATTGTTCCAATCTATTATCTGGAGTGTTATCCAAAACCATACCGTATTACAACTCTAACACATAAGTTTAACACGCACAACAAAACTTTTTTTTTTGCGATCGCAGAATTTTTCCTACTTAAAAAAGTGTTCCTAATATCGCCTATGTCTAAAATGGATTGAAATCAAGTGTAACTTATGTTATGACCATAAGTTCTTTATTAAGCATGAAAATTAAGGCACAACAAAACTGAAAGTGATACAAGACAGATTTTTCTGAACTTTTAGGAATATAGTTAAAGAATTCTTTTAACAATTTTCCCCTAAATAAAACATTAAAATAAAAAAGAAGTTAGGAGCACTGTCAGGTGATAGGATGTCAACCATGCATTTTTAAAGATAATTTTTTTTAATATAGTACCCCTCAAAGGGAAAGAGCGATAATGGAGATACCCAAGTGGCTGATATTAGGAACAACATAACCCTAAAACATGGCGACATTCCCCTTCGGAATCGGAATGTAATGAAACAAACTGCACGAAAATGTAGCCAATTATAGTCACTATCACTTCCTCAAATGTTATAATATTACGACTTGAACTTTACTTATTATACTCAAAGTAATGAAACACGATTATGAATTCACCTAACACGAAAATCAGCAAAAATTCCCAGGAGAAAGAAAAATGAACAAAGTTCAAACGGCTTCCTCAAACAGCTACTGAAGGGGGAGGTTTGGAGTTCCGGTAGTAGCCACTATATACCACTTAAAATCAAGAAGCCAAGGTGGGCGATATTAGGAACGTAGGCGATATTTGGGGATGTGGGCCTATATTTGTTTTCATTTTTTTAATGTTTTTAGAATGGTATTCTTTTCTGTGTACTCTTACCCGCAGACCTTTAAACCGTTTCATACCCTATGGGTGAGTGGGTCGACGTGGGTGAAAAATAAATAAATAAGCACATCGATTAAATTCAAAAAGCAAATGGTGGCAAAAATGCTCAGTTTTGTCTACTTGACATTCCATTTTAATGATCAGAAAATTCACATTCATTCAATCTAAATACACTATCTCACAGAGCAGTAAATTGTCATTCAAATAATATAAAATATTTTGACAATGCGTCAAAAAACGCTCTGTCACGTTTATGTCAGCGTGTATTTTTGAATTGAAAAAAAAAACGCTCATGAATTATTACTTAACCCAAAATATTTTTCTTGGAAGAGAAAACAATAACGAAAAAAAATATATGTATAATATTTTCATTCAACGTGAAAGGGAACGTGCATCTTAGAAAAATCTTCGCAAATATACATTGGAACCTCGAGAATCCGAAATTTTGGATAATCCGAACATTTTTTTAAAATGTTCCAAAAAAATTTTATTAAAAAATAAAGGAAAATAACAATTAGGTATCAAGAACAAAGCTATTTACTCCTAACTTAAAAGAAACATTTGAATTGGTATTGAAGAATGAATGCAGCACCTTAATTAGCAGAAATAAAATAGGTTATCTTCTTTTTGACGTAAGAAACTAAACCTGCTCGACGATGCGAATCGCAGCTAGCTCCTTCCATACTCTTTCATAAAGTATCTATAGTCAATACTCTACTACATTTGGTACATCAAGAGTATATTACCGAATTCTCCGGAAATCCGAACAGACGTCAGCCCCAATTAGTTCAGATTCCTGAAATTCTACTGTAGCTTGATTCTGTTAGTTTCGTAAAACAGTGAAATAAAATAAAATAAAATAATTACGAAAGAATATCCTGAATGTAAAAGCCAAAATCTCCACAGAAATCTTTTTTTTTTTTTTGCGATGGGGACAATTCGCTGAGGCATAATAAATGAGACAAAATGTTTACTTCAAACTTAATTTTGACTACCTTTTTCTGAAAGCTGACCGTATAGATATCATTTGACATTGTAGAGCAACACTTTTAGAGTAGGATTTTTTTCATCCTGCTATTTCGGATAGAAAAAAAGTTGACGATCCTGTTTTCGTTTTTTTTAAGTTGACATTTTCGTAAAATAACACTAGTATCGTTCTAAAATTTTTTGCAGAAATCCCCTCCTTTACAACACTTTCTTTAGTGGAATTGCAACGATTCGCTCAAACTGAAAATAAATTAAGAAATAGTTTTCAAAATTTATATATATTTTTTTTAATTTACTCCTGATCTAATTACGGTATCTTAAACTTCGACGAGCCATTTTATACGTTTTTTAATTACCTATAACTTTCTTACTGAAACTTTTCCTCCGAGATTAGTAGCCGTTTATTTGAACACGAAAAACCGGTGTTTCAACTTTCCGTTTCTCTACTCCCCTTATCTCCTATTCGACATCCGGGTGCGTGATATAGTGGCATATTTTGGATGGCTAACCCAAAAACTTAACCTTAGATAACTAAACTTAAATCAGTCTTACTCTGTAACTAATCATTCGATTCATAGACTATGAATTAAAAACAAGTATTTATGTATATAAACCGCTAACGTACGTGGCACAGAAAAGAGGATAATTTCTCTTTTGCCAATGGCAACGATCGGTTTGTTTACGAAACAAAACGATGGCCATGTTAGGCATAACATCATAAGTATAGCCTGCTACTATATTCGATCAGGTGTAAAACAACTTTTTCTCGAAAAAAATGAGTTGAATGACGACGTAGAGTTCACAATATTTCTTACAATATAATGAAACTTTGGATGAAATTATTCTAAAGAGATCCGTCAGAAATGAAACAGATGGGATTAGGCGATCCATGGAACGTTCAAATCAACGTCAAAATAGTTTAAGTGAGCGAAGAGGAGATCATGTTAAATTCACAAATTGAGGCCAACATCATGGAGCTTTTTAATCTCAACATTGTATATTGGGTACTTTTCCGTTATTCATACACCACTTGGCACCTTTTTTGTTTCGACAAATTTTCTTGGAGCGCTAAATCGCCACCTTGGCTCAACTTCTTTCTTAATGATCGTTGACGCGCGCTGTATTTTTGGCGAGCTGAAGCGTCAGAAGCCAAAATGCGCCAATTTGGCCACAAATGCATGGTGTGCATATAACGGAGCGCAGATGCTCTGCGCGTATCAGCTAGTTTTTGTATAAATAAGTAGGAGATCTACAAGTCGGGGCTGCTCACCGAACAGCCTTTGATAGCATCAAAATTTGTTCACTGCCCAGTAGCTAAGCGACTTTTCGGAAGGTGAGAATTTAAATTTCCTCGCAGTCAGTGGCTCGTATTGTCTCAGTCAGCCCAGACTTGGAGTATGACCAACTGTATGATGATGCCTTTCCCCCCCCCCTCATCCACAGGGACGGATTTACACATTTCTACGCCCAAGGCCGAAGCATATTCTGCGCACCCCTCTGATAAAAGTTAATATATAATTTTCAATTTAATATATAATCGTTTATTTTTGAAACATATAATTAAGCACTTAATACAATCTTTTATAATCTTCGAACCATATTAAATTTTTAACTCAAAATTGCACTACTTGTGAAATAACGGAACATTAACACCTACAAAAATACTCCATCGAATTTCTTCGAATCGTCTGAAAGTGGAGAAGAAGAGACTACTAGAACTCCTTCGTTCGCCTTCCGTGAATAAGCTTGAAGGGTCATTGAAGTGAAGCGATCCTATTAGATCCATTTCAATGCAAAGAAGTGCAAGAGCAAGAGACTATAAGGTCCATAGAATACAAAAAATGTATAGCTCAATATACCTAGTTAAAGTAACGAATGTAAATTTCAGAAACATAATTTTATGTGGCGTTTTCAAAATAATGCTGAGAAATTTATAAATATTTAATTCTTCTTTCTTCTGTATATGCGTCCCCCTGACGGCTGCGCCCTAGGCCATGGCCTAGGTTGGCCCTATGAGAAATTTGACCCTGCCCACCCAAAGCTATCATTCGCTCTCTTGTTTTGTTTTTCTTCCTTTCACTCATTCGCTTTTATTTGGTTATAGTTTCGTTTTCAGGTTGCCCCGACTGAAACTCGTCTACTTTAATTAAAACACTTTCTTTTGTTAGAAGTAACTCATCGAAAAAAGATTCGCCGGTAATTTTCCAAAATACAATTAAGATAATTACAATTAAAAATTATTGGCTATTTAGTAATAAAGCTATTTTTAAAAAATTGTATTTTAACCCCATAACAGTTTTGCCGCAGCTCCACCCCTGCATCGGATTATATCACTTTGAAACTTATAAGCAAAAATTAAGTCATTCACAGACGTTACAACTCGATGTAAAAATGTCCGGCAATCCATTAACCTCTCAAGTGTTCTATGGATATGTAGTTGAATCAATACGACAGCTCATCCACAAAACAGAGGGGATCATCTAATTAATCTTACGAAAAAACACTACACCGTTAAGGGCTTAATAGCATTCTCTTGAGAAATATTTCTGCAACAACGCTCGTTTCTGAGCTGACGAGCCGCCACTATTAGTTTAGTTATATTAACGTCCCGTTTTTGAGGCAACACGGGGGCTATTTTGGGACGGACCTCGTAATTGTGAACCGCGGTCAGATGACGAGGACGACACCTGAGCTGGCGCACTCTCTCCAAACTTCCACACCGCACCAACGGGAGGACATTTGACCACTACGTATGATTTAGCGTGCAATAGGCCCCACACACGGCGGAGCTTCGGTGGAATCGAGTCGCGAACCTGGAGTCCTCCGGTCCCAAGGCCGAAACCTTACTACTAGGCCACCGCAGCCTCCGCCACTATTATTAGGTTACTACCGTTATTAGATCTCGGATAATCTACGAGAGGGGCAAGAGTGGCGTTAGAGTCCGCCTGAAGGGGGGACAGGGTCACTCCGACGGGGGGAACGACCTCTTGTACAAGGGGAGAGCGTAATGAAGACCTTCTCAAAGTTTCGCCATATCTTTATTTATCAACTAGTTGAATAGCCCGTTGCGAGAACGGGGTACAAAAATTTGCCCCGACAGGGGGTCCTGGCCCCCTCGGACAACCCACTTTCGCCAACCCTGGAGTGGAAACCGAAACTTAACGTTTTAGCGGCACAGAAGTTGTATCAGCCCGTGCGAAGAAGAAATATCTATTGTTACAGAATCTTTGAGAAGATGCGCAGTTAATTGATGTTGAGAGAGACCTGACATCCAGTGGCGTAGCGAGGGTAAGTGGAGCCCGGGTCATAATATGATTTTTTCGCCCCGTCACCACCAATAATTTAGTTTGTGTAAACGGCGCCAGGGGCACTATAATTTTCTCCCCCTCATCATATTTGACTTTAATAAATGACATAAACGCATTAATGTTTTGTCACCATGATCAGTGGCGTAGCGAGAAGAAGTGGCGCCCGGAATATAATAAGAATTATTTTTATCCCAGACGTCATCAGTGGCTTAACAAGCGTAAATGGAGCCAGGGGTGTGGTATTATTTTTACACCTCCTCCTCATCATATTTTGCTTTAAAACTGGCATAAAAAGTAACATTTTGACTCCATGGCGCCCCCTAAAACTGGCGCCCGGGGCATCTATACCCCCCCCCTTGAACCCTCGGTCTCTACGCCACTGCTGACATCGAACTACATTGATCACGGCTTATTTGCCCAACAAGGCGAGAGGCTGAAAAAGAGCGCTTCTCTCTCACCCACGCCGATCATCATCTCGTTCTTGCTCGTCCTGACCCTGAAGAAGAGCAGGTCGTTGTCCGGGTCCAGGTCCCTCACGGTCTTCCTCGCCAGGTCGTTCAGGGGCACCAGGGCGTTCGTCATTTCGGTCGTCGTCGCGTTGTCCATCGACGTCCGGACACCTGTGGGAAGGAAATAAAATAATATTGTTTACACTTTTTTTATTATCCTATTTCATGTTCATTATTTTAGTTTGATTTTCCTTTTATATGTATTAGGAATCCGTCAACTCTTGGGATACCATTTTTTCCTGCCCATTATTGCTAAGCCAACAACAAAAATTCCTTCATATCATGATTTTTATTGCCATGACCAAAATACCGTTCTCTTCTTTTTGGTGCTTCTGTGCACGACCAGAAAATACCACATAGCATTCCTTATTTTCTCCATCGGTCTCTGTCTTTAGTAATAAGCTATATATGTAACCTGCAATGACCTTACACACTGCTTACGATCATTTAAAAATCTGTACAAATTAAACGAAACATCGAATAGTAATTAAACATACGTCAGTGGAAATATATTAATTAATTTAAAACCCACACGGACCCAGCCTACCCAAGGGGGTTTAAGGCCTGAGACAGGCCGGTGGGGTAGAAAAACAATCTACAGCACAGAAAAACAAGTCCAAGACTAATAAACCAAGAATAAAATTACAGTGATAAAGCACTGAACATAATGAACATCGAAAATACAAGATAAAATACAATATCAAAACACAGCAATAAATAGCATAAGATGTGATTAAAATTTTCATAAAATTAAATGCAAGTATAAAAAACCATGTCTTCGAAGTATCAAATAATAAAATTAAGGCAGAGTTAAAACGAATCTAAAATCAATACAGAATTTGTTGAAATTTTTAAAAACAATTACAAGATGAAATATGCATACATGCACACTCTCTCTCACACACACGAATAAAAGGTTTGACAATTGATGGGCCACTCTCTTGAAGACTCGCTCACTGATCCTAAAAGCCTCATTTTTCTTTTGAGTTGTCTGTTTATTTGAAGCTAGAACCTTAAAAATTGTATTTTGTTACTGTTTGCCGGTTTTGGAAGATGAAATTTTTGTGTATAGACGCAATCAAAAACTTAGTGGTCTGCGTTGCCTATCTCATGGCAGACACACAATGAAGACTCTAGAATTTTTAAACGATGTACATAACAAGGGAATGGTTCATGTCATAATAAAAAGTATGGAAATGAGAAGGTTTGGATCCACGCCTGATATGTGAGATCGGACTCGCCCCTCCCCGATTCCGATTCATATTTATTCCAATATATTCTCGATAATTTAAAATCTTTCTTTTGCATTTATATTTTACTAGCCGCCTTTGGCGACCAGCTGGTTCGTCCGTTTAGATTAGTTTTATTTTTGTATTTTATATTAATTATAGCATTACCCGTCGCAGTTTCGGCAGCGACAACTCAGGAAAGATGAACAAAAAAAATGAATATTTTATTTTATTTGACAGATAGTAAAATATTTAAAGACGTAAATTTTAAAATGCCAGCTATACAATTCTGTATGATGCATCGCAGCAACGTACAAACTGAGTTTCAAATAACTTTCACTCAATTCTTCTATCACTCATCGATCGGTAGAATGATTAACGCTGAATAGGGTCGCGAAAGCCGAACATGCTGGACGCCCGTGTGAACCAGTGGGTACAAAAAGTGCAACGGCAAAAAATTCGTAGACATCTAAAAGAGCCGGGAGTATAGGATTTAGACAATAAAATTTAAAAATTAGTTAGTTTTCCCGAACATTACTACCTTTTTGTAATTCCTAGTTTCAGACTGTAATTTATAGTTTCTAATATCAAATTTGATGAGTTATCACTTGAGGAAATTCAAGTTTGGCGGCAAGCCTAACCAAAATTTTAATAAAAAATTACCTGTAATGCGATATACAAAAACTTGAAAGCGTTTTCATGCCTCATAATTTTTAAATGGCAGGAAAGCATGAGATTAAATGCTTGAAGAAATAAATCATTTCAGTCTACTTCACATACAATAAAAAAGCAAACCTGAAATCAAATATCTGTTGCCACGATTTATAAAGATATTACTTTGAAATAGTTGCGATAAAATATTTCAGAAATGCAATGAATACTAAAGTGAAAATTCTGCTTTGGAGTTAATTTCCCAAGAAAACAATTTATACTATCACAACCGTAACAATTGCAAAAACGCGTGAATAAAAGATTCGCTGAAATAATGAGATGGTTTGAATTTTATTTACAGCAATGAAAACATTGTTACAATTCATGTTTTAAATCATTTTGAAACATTAATTAAAATTAAACAAAATATCGCATGGAAATAACATCGGTGTCATCGAAAAGCTAATTTTTTTTATCTTTAAGTTGATGAAAGAAATTGTTTTTCTGCGATAATAGGATCCGAAGTTATTCCAGAAAAACGTTAAAATTTAAAGCAATTTTTAAATAATTTAAATTCTAATTAAAATTTCGAAAAATCTTTTCTTAGTGAGCACCTACTCCCCACGAAGCAACCGCCTGCCAAATTTCAAGTTTCTAGTCCCAGTGGTTTGGGAGATTTCGTGATGAGTGAGTCATGGTATTTACCTTCTATATATAAAGATAAAGAAGATATAAGAGTTTGGGGGGATATCAGTATCTTTGCCATTGGAAATATAATTGTTTGCTCTTTTAGATGGCACATAAATTATTTTCTGCGATAATTATTTCGGAAGCTATTGGCGAAAAACTGAGCGAAAACGCCGAAATTTGGCTTATTTTTTGTTAGTTAATTAAATATCTTAAGAAATAGTATCGAAAATAGCTCCGTTATAAGGCATAACGTTAACCCTTTATTTACCGAATTAACTTAACAGTAACTTTTCAATTTTATTTTGGCATCATTAGATAAGTTGCGGTACATAAAAACCCCAGGAAAGTGGGTAAAACTTTTAAATTAATTAAAATAGTTTCATTAATTTGATAATTAAAAATTTTTAATTCCTGCCTTCAGCTACCATCTACTGCTTGCTGTCGAAACTATATAATTCGTGTTCTTGTTTAATACTGTCAGGAAAAACAGTCAAATTACAAAGATATAAGAGTGATTAAAGTAGTACTTTTAAGTACCATCGGGAAATAAATTTTTAAACTGAAGATGACATTAATTGAAAATAGCACCGTTACAAAGAAATGGATACTAGAATGGCGCGTGAGAATAAGAAGTCTCTACTGTTCACCGTCTAGGAGACGTTCTTGAGACAAACAGGCAAATAGACACAAGTATTCTCTACTTCATACTATAGATGTTATTCTCGAAATCAGTTTTGACTACCTATCTTTTTGAATTTGTGGTTGTAAATTTATAAGCGAAATTTTCATTTTTCTCTCCTCAAAGCGTCAATTGCTCGGTAATTTGCAAGTAATTTTATGTAATTTTATGCCTTAATACCGTCTCTTCTCTCTTTAATAGCTTAGCAAGAAGAAAACTTTTTTTAAAAATATTAGTTTAGCAAAAATACCGATTATGTTTATTCACCATTCATAAGTTACAAGAACAGATTCTTCCTTTACACTTTCGCCAAATTTTTTTTTCAACATTTTTGCTTCCCATTTGCTGACAATGCCATTTCCAAACACAGATTGCCTAAGACAATTCCCCTGAAAGCCATCCCAAATTAATGAGAAGCGATCTACGTTCAAGGAATGGGTTTTGACGCGGCATTGTGGTGGTAATAGGAAATTAATTGCAGGGGACATTCAGAGGTGTGGGATTACATGCAGGAATCAACCGAAGGACGGTGCAAACTCTGTGGTCGCGCAAGGCCTCAAAACCCTTAATTTAATTTGAGCAAACTCTGAAACCTGATCGTTTCATTATGCGCAAATTTAACCACGTTTTATTTCTGTTTTTGAGTTGAGTCTCACTTATTATGATTAGAATAGATATGATTAGATTAGGTGGTAACACAGGTTCCACCTTTGTCTAATAAATGCCATCAATGTAACACAAATGTAATTAAACAAAAATCACTGATAAAGGGAGAGAAATCTAGCAGAAAAAAAATATATTACTACGTACTTTTATTGATCGAGCCAAGCGAGTTTCCTGTTTCAACGAGACCGTTCGGCATTTCGTCTGCAATCTATAAATCTGTTTGTTATGTGGTCACGACCAAACACGTTGTTTGATTTTCTTCGAATTTGGCGTGAATGTCCCTTACAGTCATTAAAAACGACGTATGTGTAAGGATTTGTAGTTTTTAAAACCATTTCAAGATGATGGCCATTTTAATGGTTTCAATGTTTGGCGAGCTTGGCACCATTAAAACATTTGAGTCATTTCGGTAATGGCGAGACATTTAATTGTAATTTTGAGAATAGTAATAAAAGAAGAGATGTAAGAAATAATTCGCATTCGGAAAAAAAATCACTAAACCTTTAAAGCAGCTTTTTTTGTGTGTGTGACGCTAGATCTGTTCACGGAACTACTTGTTTATATAAAAAAAAATATTAGATAGGTATAAACTAAATTAAACTAAATCCCTGGGATTAGTGGCAATGAACGCGAAAAATAGATAATTATCATGCATTCAGTTCGCATAAAAGTGTATCTTTCTTACGTAGAAGTTCAGGTTATTGCGCTTCAGTCATTGGGACAGTGATTCTCACTCTTTCTAATAGACAATGCAACCTTCAAATCAGTCCACTCAATGGCTCATTCCCTTAGTAAATCAAATTACTATCCTTGAAGTCCAGCTACTTGTGCGAGTGGTTATTTCTCCACCAATCTAATATGATCTCGTAACCTTTTAGTCGGTCCTTTTTATATCATCAGTTCTTCCTTTTATCCCATTAACCCGTTTTATCACCGATTGGCGCCCCTGATTGGCTAAATGTTAAATGGTCCGGTCCCGGCTAGTTGTGAAACATTCCGGTGAAATTCGAACGTTCTTGAAAGGGGCAGCGTAAAGGATTGTTTTGTAAAATTCATCAATAGGCAGCCTTTCCAGTATCCTGTGATTTCCAGAAAACTCTGCAATCTTCTTTTCAAAGAATTCTACAATAAATATAAACTTTTTTTCTCTCTTATCCAAATAAACGTGTTAAATTCAAAATATTTTACATTTCCCTGGTAGAAAATGCCCTATCAAGTTATTTCTCTCTCTCTCTCTTTTTTCTTATTCTTCTTTTTCGGTGGTTCATTTTTGCATTCTCGAAGTAGTATCGTTGAAGATAGGGGGCCCAAATATCGCCGACTTATGCCATTATTTTAATAAGAGGATTAATACATGTGCAATTTGTTTAAAAATTGTTCCAATCTATTATCTGTACAGTTATCCAAAAGCAACTCTGAATTACAACTCTAACGCATAAGTTTAACACTCACCACCACCCCCCAAATTTTTTTTTTGAGATCCACGGAATTTATTTTGCTAAAAGCAATGTTCTAATATCGACCACTATATGTTCCTAATATCGCCTATGTCTAAAATGGATTAAAATGAAGTGTAACTTATGTTATTCATCATACTTTCTTTATTAAACATAAAAATTAAGGCACAGCGAAATTAAAGGTAATACGAGACCGCTTTTTTGTATTCTTAAGAATATAGTTAAAGTATTCTTTTAACACTTTTCCCCTAAATAAAACATCAAAATAAAAAAGAAATTAGGAGCATTGTTTGGTGATAGGACATTAACCATGTATTTTTAAAGATAATTTATTTTAATATAGTTTCCCTTAAAGGGCTAGGGCGATAATAGAAATACCCAAGCGGGCGATATTGGTAACAACCTAACCCTCAAACATGGCGGCATCCCCCTTCGGAATCGGATGGCAAGTCAAAAAATCGACGGGAGGCTGTCTCTGCTAAACGGCCACTGGGATAGAGGGGCATAGACTTACTTACCTTACTCAACTGTGACTTTCTGTGAATAAAGTAGCTCTATGTGACTATTAACTCTATAGTCTATAGTGACTATTAGTCTAGTGTCACTATGTGACTCTATGTAAAATTCTTCGTGATTTTCACCGACTTTGCAACTCGACTGTGACTGAACCATATTTACAAATTCTAAAATTCTTTTTGAAATCTTCTATGCCCACCTTTCTCTGTTAAATGAAGCTAAAACCAACTCTCTATGTTATTTGGTTTCGGAGCTATAAGCGTTTAACTTTAGCGCGAAAAGCGTCATAATTTTTTCCTTTCCCGACACACCATTAGACCACTATGGAGGGACGTAAGTCTACGTCAAAAATAAACTACATCAATATGTACGTAATAATAGTCACTATCACTGCCCCAAATGGTATAACATTATGACTTGAACTTGACTGTTTATACTAAAAGTAATGAAACATGATTATTAATTCACCTAACACGAAAATCAGCAAACATTCCCATAGAAAATGGAAAAAACAACTCAGGTTCAAACGGCTTTCCTCAAACAACTGTAGTTCCCGTTGAGGCCACCATACACCACTTCAAATCAGGAAGAAATCGTGGTTGGCGATATTAGAAACATACGCGATATTTGGGTCCCTTACCTTACAAAGAAAAAATATAGTTATCTTTAAAATCTTCGACCTCCAGATTTTGATAAATCTCCATCTTTTAGACTTCCTCAGTACGAAAAACTCATTTATGAAGCTATATCTGTTTGTCTGTCCCAGTGTATGTAAGCACGATAACTCAAAAGCAGAACGAGCGGGATGGATAAAATCCGTTATATGGTATTTACGCCAAAACTGTACAGCTGCATCAGAATTTAGAAGAAATCCGACTACGGGAAATTGGTCATTGGTCTGCCTGTATGTGAACACTGACTGTGTCAAATTTGGCACATTATTTTATCTTCAGAGTAGTAGATCTCCATCAAATTTTGAACAAAATTCGTCAATGCATTGATTGTCTGTTTATTTATCTATTTTTGTGCATTTAAACTAAATGAAACTGGTATTTATAGTCTTGAAACAAAGATACCCTATCTGTATCAAATTTGGGCCCAATCGATCAAAGGGAAGAGGCCCAAAACGCATACCCGATTTCCTTCATCATTGCAATGTTTGGCTAACGTTGGCGATGGATGAGAGAACGCTTGGCGCAATTCCTTCCTACCGCAGGATCGCTTTTGATAAACACGCCAGAGTTTGGCGTATTCGTCCTCGGGAGAGAAGTATGACTTTCGGCCTGTTCAAAGATTCTTTGGCCTGTTTGAGGTCGTTTTGTGAAACAACCTTGGCTTCTCAGTGCGATGCACTGCACTATCTTTGTTTATGTGTGTTGTCTACGTGAAAATAGATTTATATTTTTCAAAACTATGGTGTAATTATTTCAAGAGACAGAAACATCACAATTATACTATGAAAAAGTCGAGGGGAGGACATTCCTGTTGGTTTCCAAAGAAAACGTGAGTCTCATTCATCACATATGTCCTTAATGTATATGTTACCGTCAATGTATGAAAGCCGGTATTCTATAGAATACCTAGGCATTTTATAGAATGCCGAAAATTGGCCGCCAATGTATGAAACGATTAACATTTTACACATTTCCGAGTCGTTCTATAGAATGTCAAATAACAAATCAACAAAGTATGAAATGCATCGCCGATTCATCAAATTAAATTCAAAATAAAATCATTTCTTTTCTTGATACAAGAAGTAGGTTCATATCTCATGTTGCTTTCTTTATAAGAAAAGCATAATTTTTTTTGTACAACTTTCATTTTTCTTTATGTATTTTGAATACAAGTTTTTTATTGTGTCACTCTTTCATTATTTTTTCAAAACAACATTTGTATTTTTGAGGAATGGACGTCTTTTAAATAATTGCCTTATCATGAAATTTTTTCATAGTTTGCCTAAATAATATTTGCCATTCGATAGAATGCCTAGGTATTATATACAATGCCTAGGGAAAGTATATAATAATGCTCATATTTCATACTTTGCCTTAAAAATCCCTGCATTCTATAAAATGCCTAGGTATTCTATTGAATGTCGGCGTTTCATAAATTGCCGGAAACATATATAATTTAGTTTTCAAGAGTGCTGCGAAATTTTATATAGAGGAGCATACAATGGAAATTTTTTAGATTTCATATATTTGATGCTATTATTTCATTAATATTTCATATCAGTTTTCCAATTAATAGACTACTAAACGCAAGACTTTCATTTGACACCTAATTATGTACAAATCACTGAGCAGTTGAATTTTTAATGGAAAAAATTAAAATTCCAATTCCAAATAACTAATCACAAAATCTGAAAAATACGATTTTCAAACACGATTTCGAGAAAAGATAATATCTATGAAGGAAAGGTCCAACTAAAATCATAAACATAAATCAATTGATCTGCTCATTGAATTTATTTAATACTGCTTGAACATAAAACTCTTCTATATACAAGCAAACAGGATTCTAAACAATATGAATTCAAACCGTACAGACACTCGCCCTAAATTAAGAGACAAAGGCAAGGATTGGAAAACTAAGGCTTCGGCTGAACATGCATTTATGTGACCAATCATTTAATAATACAAATTTCAGTTAATGCAAATTTTAAAGCCAAATTGCTGATGTCAACGTCTAGTTAGTAATCTAATATTCATAAACTTACACAGTGACTAAAATCCATGAGAGTAACATTTTGTGTGATTTTTTCGTTACTGCCTGAAAAATATAATTAATATTTTTACCTCTTATGATGTTAATCTAAATTTTTATTGTTTTAAAAAATTATTGATGGCTGTAGAATACTTTTTAACTGTTATGAAACGCTAGATTGATTCTTTCGTTTCAAATGTGTTACAGAGCCCTGGACTAAGGAGATATATAAGTTTCTACAAAAATGCTAAAGTGACAAGATATATAAACTAATTATACAAAAAGAAAACAGCTTTCTTCATAAAAAAAATAGCTAACAACACCGTAGCAGTTTTCATATATAATCTTTTAAAAACCCTCTGACACTGCAAATAACTCATCTTAATATCTAACTAACATACCAGTCAATTCATCTAACTTTTCAGATTAGACAATTAATTTCAATGCTTTAATATATTAACTTTTTTGCATTTAAAATGTAGTACAGGAACAATTTGAAATTGCATTCTAAATTGACTTATTAAATTGACATTTCACTCACCATTTTCGTTAAAAACCATTACTCCCAAAACACTCTTTTTCCTTATCAATCGCTGGTAAATTTCCTCCGCTTCATTCTGGTGAATAAAAAAAAGATTGATTATTGTAACGGAAATTTGTTTTATAAGCAAGGTTTACTCATATTCATAAGAATAATTAATAAAACAATAATGAAAATAATACCGCGATGTGATCCATGACATGGAGCACTGCAAATCACCTCGACATCTTTCAAAATTAGAAAAACATTATTTTTAATTATTTCATAGTGTCACAAGACTTTCTTCAGACGGCTGCATAGAAGAGAGCTTTACGTTGCTAAGCGACCGTAGTATCAAAAGAATACGATTAAGGTTACAGTCAGAAATGACCGAAATCGATCGTATTAATAAATTAAACAAAAGACGAATGAGAAAATCTATTCTTTCGCCTACTACGCTTCTGAAATGAGACTGAGAATACAAGAAAAAGACAAATTAAATTAAATGTTATTTTGTTTACGGATTAGAACTTGACAGAATCGTTTGCTGGTTGTAACAGAATAAACATTAATGTATGAATCATTAAATGGAAAGAAATTCCTAGTATTCTGTTAACAGTAGATCTGGCGTACAAAAAAAACCTAAAGTCTGCTCTTTAACGCAGTCTTTAAAGGTTTAGGCTTTTTTTTGTATGTGAATTATTTACACAAGTCTCTGATTTTATCAGTATTCAAAAAATTACAATTAGATGTTTGTTTTCATCAGTGTGGACGAGTTTTCTGGTTCGTTTACTTACATAAAAACATGGACTTTATCTGCTTGTTTGTTGGACTTCCGCTTTGAAGATCCATTGACTTACCATCACACCAGAAATACGTAGTACATGCAGATAAACAAACTAGAAAACTCGTCCATTAACAAAATATTAATTAAATGTCTGCTTTTATCAGGATTATTAAAATTATAATCAAATGTCATTTGCTATTATAGGTATTTTTGACGGCATTGTGGATGGAGCTCCGTTTGGTTGGAATCGTTGAAAAAAGCTGAAAATTAAATGAAGAAAGCACCACTGAAACAGCCACCATCTTAAAAAGGAATCAAAAAAATAAAAATCCTGACAAATATGACATTTTTAATGACTTCAAGGAACATTCATGCCAAATTTGAAGAAAGTTGAAGAACGCTGTTGGTCGTGACGCCATAACTAACAAATTTATAGACAAACAGACGAAACTCCAACGGTGTAGTTAAAATAGGCTCTGGGACAAATAGAAACTTGCGGTAAACTGTGTCCTATATACAAAGGCCTGTGATGATGTAACCATGGATGATGTTGGGTCGTATATACTCCAGCATATTTACTTTCTAGTACATGAAGTAAACAAAGAGAAAATATTGTAATCATCAAAAAATTGACTTCGAGATTTTGATCAATCTCCACGTTTTAATTTTTCACAAGTCCAAAAAAAACCAATATTTTTAATTATATGTGTTTATCTGTGAACACGATAATTCAAAAAAGAAACAAGCTAGACAAATGAAATTTGGTGTATGGTTTTGTCACCCAAACCGTAGATTTCTAACAAATTTTGGACTCAATCGGTCAAACGGAAAAAGTCCTACATGCATACTCGATTAAATTCACTGAACAACAAAGTTGAACACAAAACGAGCCGTATTGTGTAGGCATAAGAGAAAGTCGTGGGGAAAATACTCCAGCTGGTTTTTCTTCATGGAAACACAAGCAGTTGTAGTTAATTTTTCTCGTGAATGTATTCAATAAAATCAATTCACTTGTAAGGATCAGTTTCAGTATTCATCCTCCTCTTTACATGCTTCTATTCTTCTGTTTTGAGCGAATTTTACAAACTTAATATCTCTTTCAGCTGCATCTTGTATAAAAGTGGTGCGAAAACTATTTTCATTCCCCCTCCCCCCTCACTTTGTATAGAAGCTTTTCGCGACTCCTATGAGGTTCACAACCAAGTTTTTTGCAAAAAAGCCTTATATTTTTTATTGTCAAATAAATTTCTTGCGACCCACGGTTTGCGCATCACTGTTGTATAAATTAACGGGGAACATGCGAACGAATGCACTTTAGATACATACCAAATGCACTTTAGATACATACCAAATGCACTTTAGATACATACCAAATGCACTTTAGATACATACCAAATGCACTTTAGATACATACCAAATGCACTTTAGATACATTCCAAAACTTATTATTCTCGGTGCCCTTGATGTATCCAGATTTTTTTTTTTTTTTCTCTTTTTTTTTTTTTTTTTTTTTTGAAAGGCGCCCAGTTTAAAAACTCCAGCGCGTAGGTACTTTTTACAAAATAATCAGTAATTTTGT
This sequence comes from Araneus ventricosus, assembly GCA_013235015.1. Classification (NCBI taxonomy): domain Eukaryota; kingdom Metazoa; phylum Arthropoda; class Arachnida; order Araneae; family Araneidae; genus Araneus; species Araneus ventricosus. The sequence goes on from BGPR01016162.1 coordinate 34,187, forward strand.
ATAGATTAGGTAAAAATACAGGGTGGTCATAAATTATTGGACCCATTTCAAAAATTAATTAATAAACTAATAACAGGTTTCTTTTTTAAATGAGAGCGCATTTTAAAAAGTTTTTTTCAGATAGGTAACGCACCGTTACGGTGGTCTAGGTGGTCATAAATTATTGGACATCTCCCATTTTTAAGAGTCATTATCTGCGAAACTATTAACGCTAAAAGAAAAATAAAAGCATGTATTTGTAGGGGACTTTAAGCTCTTTAATTTGCGAAATTGTAATTCGAAAACTGAATAGTTTTGGAGATATTCGAGAAGAACTGAAGAAGAAAACCAGAAAACGCGCATCGGCTTTTGTTGATCGGTAGCCATTGCGTATGGCAATCTCTCGCTGTAGAAAATTTAGAACACCGTAATGGTACGACACCTATCTGAAAAAAAAACTTTTTTATTTGCTCTCTCATTTAGGAAAAAAACGCGGTTGTAACAATATTATTTTTTTTCATTAATTTTTGAAATGGGTCCGATAATTTATGAGCACCCTGTAAATAAAACACATTTTAGATTTCATAAAAATTTATTGAACAAACTTTTAGAAATATAATAATCAGTCGGATGGATGAGCTTGTTGATGACTATAGATGTTCTGATATCGTGGAATAAAACTGAATTCAGGTACTCTTTATGACAGCAACAGCCGTGTGATATTTGTAACAAAATAGAAATACATAATTGTAAAATTATTAATTCCAAGTGTATTATTAAAATATTTTAAGGAAAGAAATTAATTAAATAAAAAATCAGTTGGCCGTGAAAGAAATTAATTAAAAATATCGTTTGGCACCAATATATTTCTAAAGGTAATAAAAATAGAGTGGCAACGATATATTGGGTTTTAGCGAACGTTCCCTAGCAACGGAGAAGAAAAAATATGTTGGTTTTATTAGAAGAATTCGATGTCAATAGATGTAGTATGTG
>BGPR01016163.1:0-26315 GCA_013235015.1 Araneus ventricosus
TTCTTTTCCTCACCAAAACTTTTTCATGACCTTTTAACAGAAAAAAATGATTAATTCCTGCGGAACGATACGCTCCAATAGAAAATATTTTCCAAAGGATTTAGCCAAGCCTTGAACGAAAATGCCAGCATATGAAATCGTGGACCTCAATTCTCATTCTGCACTATTGCAATCTTTCGGAGGATAAGTCGAAACTTACTTTTTCAAAGCCTAATGTATAAATATTAATAATGAACACAGGATGAATTCAATTTCTAAAGTTTACCTTTTTACTTATTTTCAGGAATTGCATGATATTATAGAAGTGGAATATGCAGCTGCTGATGACATGCAACTTTCCAATGATGAGATGGTTATACCATTGATTCCAGAAATCCCCAGCCAAGAGATTCTCACCACATCATTAAGTCAAGGGTCACAACGTTCCCGACCAGAAATGCAAACTTCAGCCACAAATAAAGAGAGTACTCCTAATACTCAACTACGTGCCACCAGTACTCCAAAAATGAAAACGTACAAGTTGAGTAGGGGAAAGAGACAAGTCTCGGCATCAGCTAAAGCAGTTGATTCTTTAATTCAGCAGTCTGAGTTAAAGAAGCAAATTCTTAATGAACAACATGAGTGGGAGCAGGAAAAATTGATGTTGGAGAAAGAAAATTTTGAATACAAAAAGAAAAACACATTTTAGAAATGAGGCTCCTATGTGAGCAAATAAAAATGCATGAAATGATAAATGAAAAAATTGAAAAAGGTGAAGGAGTTCAAATATGTGTAAATATTAACAAATGAATTTAATAAATGTTTTTTCATGAAAATCGATCATTGATCATTTTTAAATTCTGTATACTATTCATTTTAAAACAGCAGTCAATCACTTTATAGCATATATATTGTGATGTATTTCAGCATAGCATGAATAATCGTGGAGCCTTCTTTATCAAAAAGTAATATCTTTATTCGACGTCTTCCACAAACACATGCACTTACATCACTGACTTGCATGAAATTCTATCTTCAATCATCATTCTTCTTTTCCGTTGCCAGGCGCCAGCAAAAGACAAATATATCGTTGCCACACTATTTTTAATTAATTTTTTTTCAGCCAAACGATATTTTTAAATTAATTTCTTTTATGATCAAACGAATTTTTTATTTAATTAATTTTTCTTTAAATATTTTAATAATTCGACAAATATATTATTTTATTCGTTACGAATATTACAAGATCTCCGCATCTACTTTCTTGTGGTTTTTACCACTTCGATGAACTACTGTGTAATTATAAGGCTGTAATACTAGTGCCCATCTCATAAGTCACGGATTTAGACTCGCATTATTTTTTAGACAAACTATGGGGTTATGATGATGGGGAATTTAGTATGCCCGGCTAAATAACATTACAGTTTCTTTACAGCAAATATTATGGGAGCGTATTCTCTTTCTGTAGTAGAATACTTTTTCGCAGTTTCTGAAAACTTCTTGCTAAGGATGTTCATTGTCATCATCTTTCCGAGCTAAAATTACACCCAAATCAGAGTTTGAAGCATCACTTTGTAGTATAAACTTTATTGAAATCAGTAGCATAGTGTACAAGCTGTTGCGACAATTTTTTATTTAATACTCTAAAGGCTCTTGTACATTTCCTCTCCAATTTATCTTCCCTTTCCTTTGCTTTGCTTCCCTCTCAAGGTCTCTGTTAAAGGTGCAACTACAGACGAGAACATAGGAATATGTAGAACTGCGATAACAGTCAATCCCTCAGGAGCTGACATTTGCTGTATCTATGAGTCACAGAGCTACTAGAAATCCTGATGCGGCTGACTTGATAAAAAAAATCACTGCACTCCAACAAAAGCCACAAAACTTAAAAGGGCTCTTTTATTGTATGGAAAACAAAATAAGAAAGGATTGGCTATTTTCATTGATGCAGATTTGATGTCAATATGAAGTGATTCATAGCACAAATAAGAATTTATATCCGTGCGAGTCATTTCTCAAGAAAGCGAAAAACAATGCTAAAATGCTAGGTTGCAAGGTTTATTAGATCACACCACTTCACGGTTATGCAAATATTTAGAAGTATTGCAAGTTATAAATTTTGAAGAAAGGCAAGCGCTAGATCTAAAGGGGGTTGCGATGAACCTCAGCAATCGCGATTTAAGCAAGCATTTCAAAACATGGGTGATAGCTATGCCAATATCTTTCAAAGTTCCTGTGTACCTATAAAACTAATTGCTAATGTACATGAAAAGAAGAAGAGCATATGGCAAAACCCAACCCCCTCCTCCACAAGATTCTGCAGACTAATCCGAATCCACTTTTTTCATGAAACGCCAGACTTTATAAATGAAGAAATTCAGTACATTGAGGACCAAATAAACATGTAGAACAAAACAGAAGTACCAACTGAAGATGGAGTACTAAAAATTAAACACAATGCGCTATTGACAATGGTTGACGGAAAGGTGAGTGAGGCTACAGCATCACTCTTGCCTGATAACATTTGCCAGCCAGTCAGCAAAGAGGAATGCAAAGAGGTATGTGAATCCTATAATTATTTATTTGTATTATAATTAATATTTAATTAATCAGTCCAAATTAATATTAATTTTGTTGAAATAGTGCAATGCTAATCCAAAACTGACTTTTAGATTAACAACAAAACAACCGCCAAATGAAAGATTCCTCTATCAGACATGACACAGGCTTGGAACAAAAAAAGCTGAACTTCACAAATACGGAAGCGTGTCACGCGTAAACACCGAGAAGTAAAATAAGTATTATTAATTGAACAAATTTAAACAAAAAGTGCTTGAGATATTAAATATTGTAGAATTATTTTTTAAAAGAAAATAATTTGTGAAAAATGAGTTACGTATAAAGTTTTGTTAAAATAAAAACTATAGTAAAAATTATCTCAATGAAAAATATGGCAATGTAAAAACTTTATTGATTATACATAATTAAGACTTTTGTTTCTCATTTTTTGAGCTAACAGTTCAAATTTTCTTTTATGCTTCGGTTTGCTATTTTTCTCCATTCTCTTTCTTTAATTGGGGGTTTTCTTTATTTTTTTCACATTGTTATTTTCTTACTATCAAGTTCCTCTTAGTACCATTTGCCTGATGACCTTAAATTTTTGCACGTTACTTACTATCAATAGCATCACGCAAAAAATCTTTTTTCTAAAATATTCAACAGCAAACTGCTCTTTGCTCATCATTTTGTATTTAACACTCTAAAATGAAGAATATGTTTCAATATATATACTTCCTGATCTTTTATCTATCAAATCTGACATTATTTTGAATGTGCACAAGGCGCACAGTTTTTGTTTGCGTGCTAATCACGTCTTTTGCGTGCACAACCCCCTCCCCGCCCCCCCAACCGAAAATGCTGAAATTCGCTTTTCCGCACAAATATGTAATGTCTGTGTTGATAGACAAACGTTAGGGAACTAAAACTAACAAAAATGAAATTGAAATAAATAACAAAAACGAAGAAAAGAATGTTAAAAAGAACGCGAAAATAAAATGGTTTCCTTCACGGAAAGCTAGCGATCTTTTTTTTCTCACGAAATTCGGATCGGAAAAAATTCGTGGATGATTTTCTTTCATCCAATCAAAATTTGGAATGAATTCTGATTGGATGAAATGAAAAACGATTAGACGAAACGAGAAAGAAAAGAATACAAACTTTTCAGGCATTCCTCCCAATACTAAACTTTGACCCCAAAGCGCAGCAAAACGCCGATACATAACTCGGACGATACATAACTTTCGGCAGGATTACTCAATATCGTATGAATTTGGAAACTCTTTCGCCTTAGTCATTCGCAAAATTTTCACATGGCGCATAGTTTGTGTGACATCCCCCCTCCCCCTCAACATATTAACAAAAATTTTAATGCAGATTTGCATCGATCGCAAGAATGATTAAATTCGATGCCGAAAAAGCGGAAATCCGCGTTTCCGCGGAAATGTGTCATGTCTGCTCTATACATTATCTTTCATTTCGCGGTTTCAAATAATCGTCTTATAAAATAAATGATATTTTGAATTTGTCACTTTTTTAAAATCATAAAATTCAAACAATTGAAACCCATATTCAAATTGCCTATAATTTTATCTTTCAGGCTTCATTCTTTAATAATGCTGTCTTCCCAAGTGTTATTGGAGCTCTTGATTGCACCTCTGAGCGTATAGCGTTTCCAGGTGGCGAAGACGCTGAAAGTTTCCGATGCCGGAAAAATTACTTTGCCCTTAATGTACAAACAATAGTAGACTGATCTTGCTATTAGAAATGTTGTAGCGAACTGGCAGGGGAGTGTCCATGACAGTACCATCTTTACCAACAGTACAGCATGTCTGACTTTACAGACAAAAGTTTTGTTTCAAAACTATCATCTGCTAGGAGATAGTGGCCATGGTTTAGAAAGATATTTATTGGCACCTTTTGGGAATCCAAGATCTCCTGAAGAAGTTGGGAACGTATATAGAGGAATTTTGGGTAATATGGAATATTGAAGTTTCTCAGCCCTCAAATGGCGATCCCCTCTACATATATACGACTTCTAAACATAATCACCATGGAGCTAATGTATTATCAATAATTTGTTCTAGTTAGTTTGGCGTTGACACCGAAAAAGGACTTGACAACTCTGGCAAAACTTTTTTCGACACGCTTCAAATGTTTGTTATGTTTGATATGTTAATATGTGGAAACAAAGATCTAAGGTTACACTTTAACAGGGTAAGTTCAATTTTGTGTAGTTGAATTTGATCATTCGCTATTAATGTTTTCCGTTTGATTGGTTGATTGGTTGGTTTTTTATGGCACAAGGGCCAAGATTGGCCAAGCTGCGCCAAACTCATGATAAGTTCTAAACACAAATTTTAATCCATAAAGCACAAGTGAGATCTAAAGAAAACAGGCAAGATGAAATTAAAAACTAAATACTGTGTATAAAAGTGATGTCATGGACAAAGTGTTTTCCGTTTGTGAAGTTTGTCATGTAATATGGAATACCCGACATTCTCGATGCTATTTTTAACATTTTTTTCGTCTTTCTTTTTTCCCCTACATCAGTGTCAGTTGATTCCACATTGTTACATTTTTCATTTGTCTAAGATGGTAAAAATGTCGCTTGTGGTATTCACTTAAAAACGTCCAGTTATTAGCCAATTTTTATCAGATCCTTAAAAATTGCTTAATTTTTGTTTTGGAAAAAGAGTAAGAAACATGCTGATAATTATAGATGTTACTAATAAAACTTAAATCTGGTTTAGATCTTGTTTCTATTTTTTCACCGAATACATAGTTTAACTAATTCAGAATCATATACATTTTTGTAGCTGATCCTGAACCCCTTCAGATCCCCAAATTGAAGATTTACTGCAGCAATTAGAGCTGGAAACCGAACAACTTCAGTTAACACCAAGCATTGGTGCGCAGCCACGTTGCCCAGCTGGTTTTGCAAAACGAAATGTTATTGTAACAAATTATTTTTCAAATTAATTCATTTGTGTTTTTTCCTAAAAATCTACAGATTTTGTCTACTTTTTTTAACATTACTAATGAAAAAAGCGAAAAAGAACTTGCGGATCTAGTAGCCAATATGGATTCAAATGTCAGCGTTGAAGCGTATGTCAAGAACGACGAACATTTATCCATTGAGGAAGACTGGTTTGGTTTGATGGAGCTTACTGGCGCAAAAACCATTTTCCATTGAGGATTGATTGATTGGAGTTTAATGGCGCAAAAGCCAGGCCTGACCATTCTGCGCCAAACACAAGGTAGGGAATAAAGATTTAATTTTAAAATAAACTTTAAATAGGCAAACAAACGCAATAAAAACATTCCATTGAGGAAGAAACGATGTTTCCAATTTCAGTCATCGGGATACCACTGAAGCACTGGCCCTTTTTGATGATGATGAGGAATCGCCAACGGAAGACTGCAAAATCAAAGATTCGGAAGCATTGAAATACAGCGAACAATTAAAACAGTTCTTTCTGAACAATGAAGATTCCGAGAGACTAGCAAAGCTAAATCCTATGAAGATTAACCTTGTAAAACAGGTTTACTGTGTAAAAAAAAGAGAAATCAAACTTTGTTAACAGATTTTTTCAAGCAGTAATTAAAATACTATGCATTATATCTTGGGATTATTTACTGCAAGATTTAAAAAAAGATTGGCATACATTTAAAAGGTGAAGTAGTAAATTATTTTCTTACCTAACTAATTTTTCCTTTTAATTAAAATATCAGTTGTAACTTTCAATCATATGTCAAACAGAAATGTAAAAACTTTTTTTATAAAAAGGTTGTCCTCTCCAATAGCGGACACCTAATAACGGAAAAAACTTTTGGTCCCGTAACTGTCCGCTTTTTGGAGGTACCACTGTATTATAAACCAGAAGTCTGTAGGTGAGGGTAGTTAACGGCGTTAAACTGGTGACTTTATTAGTGTTAGATGATGCACAAGAAGGATTTCCTTTCGCATTTTTGATTTCTAATAGAACTGATAAGGACATGATTACCTAGTTTTTTCCGAAAACCATAGAGAAGGCGAGAGAAATCCATCCAAATATTTGTATGTCCCGAGACTTTCTTTCTATAAAGGTGGGTTTACACGCGAACAGTAAAAAAACCGACAGTAAGTTGACGCATGCGCAGAATCATAAAAGTTTTAACCGGGCCAAGGGACCAAGTCTGTCCGAACTTGACAGCGACATTTCATTTTTCGGTCTTTTTCTCATTCTGCGCATGCGTTCGGCATGAAAATAGAAATTTCTTGGCGTTAAAAACTCAGCTCTATAATCACTCCCGCCATCTCTCATGTTCTATTGTCAACACTCGTAAAATTTTCGTTTGAGATTTTCTTTGTCAATACTTCTAATTTAGGTATATGTTTTAATTTAACAATGCTTAAATGTCGAATGTTTTAGGCAACAAATATATACGTTATCTTAAATAACTTTGTAATTGATGCAAATGCTTAATCAAATTGAGGTATGAAAAATAAAATTAAAGCTGTTTTTAATTTTTTATATTATTTCCAATCTAAATTTTCAGGGGGAGGGGGAAACATACCTCCTTTGTATATTGTAACTTTGGCAAGTTTATTTGGCAGTTAGAGAACATTTTTGCCCTATTGCCACATCATAAAATTGATGAATATGCGTATGCAAAAGTATTCCTTTCTCTATATTTAGTGTTAGTTGATCATTTTGGAACTGTTAACACATAAAAGAATTTATGTAGTGACTTTCTTATTATTTCTATAATATTCTGTATTTTATATTTATATTAAATTTGTCATATATCAATCATAGTGCGTGCTTGTTACATTTGCTGCTGTTGCTAGTGTTATTTAGGCACTGTCATCGCATCACAAAATGAATGCTATTGTAGCTTTTTGAACGCTTCTATATTCTGACATTTCCATAGTGTGCTTTTAATTATTTTATGTTCTTGATAGCCAACCATAGAATCTCATCTCACACCTACTCTTCTTACTTTGAACTTATCCTTATTCTGCGTCATCAAGAAAAAATGAAATCAGATTACTTTATCAAACAATTATATATTTAATATATTATAAGTTTCAGTTGCAGGATCGCTTCCAGCTTTCAGAATGCGATATATTTTGATTTTTTTTCTTTACAGATTACAACATGAAGTTCTCGGAAGAACAAACGTGCAAATTTGTAGATCTTCTACAAAAGCACGAGTGTCTATGGAACAAAACCATAGATGCATATAAAAACAGACAAATGAGAGATAGAGCTGTTAAGGCCATTGGTGCAGATATGGCTCTTCCTGGATTCAACCGTAAAGTTAAGCTGAAATTAAAAAGTTTGAGAAGCACTTACCATCTTGAAGTAGGGAAATTCAGAAATCTGTATGATCTGGAATGGTCACGGAAAACTTGTACATTCCCAGCATGAAATGGTTTAGCATAATGGATGGATATATGAAGAATGTAACGGATAAAAGACAATTGATAATTTAGTAAGTGCATACTTTCTTTTATTGCAGTTATTGATGCGTCTTTTATCTTTTATTTGTAATAATAATTTTAAAAATAAATTTGGAAAAGTAAACTGAACTTATGCACTTTTATTTTTCTTTTTTGATGCTGTTAAAATGTAGTTTTGAGATTGAGTTCACTCATTTAGTAAGGTGCTAATTTTAATATTTTGTACTTGTGTATTCTAGCTCCAAGGACACTTTTTTTTTTAAATTTCAGATAATTTGCAACACATTAAATGATTTTCTTTTGTCTGTTGGTTCCACCTGAGAGTGAATTTGAAAAGAATTAAATTAATTTCCTCTCAGCATGCTGATAAGTTTTTAACAGATCTGTTAATAATGAAAATATTTCTCTATTTTTAGGAACTGCCAACTGGAACTTCACCTGTAATTGAAGTAGTAACTGACGGTGAAGGACCTCACTCTTCAGTTTCCCAGGAAGCGTTTGCTAAATGGGCAGCGGAAGCGAAAACATGCAGATCTAATGGAGGACTGCCTGGCCCATGTACCGAAGACGAGTGTGGTGCCTTCGGTAGAGTAATTGCATTAGGCCTGAAAAAAATGAAGTCTGATTTGGCTGTACTAGCACAAAGTGAACTGACGGCAGTCCATGCAAAATTTCAGTTGCAAAATGTTAGACCTCGACCAGTTAAGTTACCAACTCAAACAGTAGAATATCAGCCTACGTAGTGCGGACAACAATTTTGTGGGTATATAATGCAGATTTGTTCATTTTCAGAATTCAGGGCTGTTCCGAATGCGACAGTTAATAATCCAGGAATATTTTTGAATTAATGGTGTGTGTTTTTCTAGTGTTAAGAAGAGCAATATATTGTATTTGCAATGCATATATTGAGAATTTTATGTATGTTTTTGTATATATCGTGGAATAGAGTGGAATCACTAGGAAGTTAAACAAATAATTTTCATTTTTACTAATTTGTTTATTTTCAGATGCTCAGAAACAAGTTGAGGTGTACAAGACGCAGAGAACACTTAACTGAAAAAAACAGTGCAACATTCGAAAAAATGCAGCGACTTCTTTATAAAATGATACTCTAACAGCAGATTATGGCAACTATTTTTCTACTACTTATTTGAACTGTAGCAGGTCATGAGCCTATTGTTACAGAATTCATGCTGGCATAAATACAAAAATGCATCTTGAAAGAAACGATAAAATATATCTAGTTAAAAGGGAAGCATGTCAAGAGACAACATAGGGGCCATACATGCTATTATGCATTTTATTAGAGATAAGATTTACGATCGCATTATTATGTTGCATAAAGGAAAAGTAACATCCAAAATCTAAGAACTGAGAAAAAGGCATAAACTTAGTTTCAAACTAAATAGAGAAGCTTGTGCTTACAAAGATGGTTTCATGATGTCATCAACTGGTGATGAGTTGTATACAATGCAAAAAAATGAATCAGAATTGTAACTGTCAAGTTCGATACAAAGATTATGATTCTTGCATCCACAACTACATCCGTAGTTGTATTGATTCTGCCGTCAAATGGAATACGTGCAAGCATATTCATTTTATATGCATGGACAACAAAAAGGCGAAAGATGTCAGTCAAGAAAATTTAGTTATTGATGAAACTGTAGCAACATGTGCTATTGAAAACACTGTCCCAACTGCAACTCCCAGGCCAATCAATGAAGATGCATGTAATTTAACTCCTAATGAATCGGATGCACTAATAAAACAACGTAATAATAGTGAATCTTCTTTACCTTTGTCACAGCAACGAGAAAAACTGAGAGAATACAGCAATATTATGTTGGATTATCTTGCTACTGCAGAAGAACTCAATGTTGCTCGCACGTAAATTTCTTCAATTATGCCCTATGTAAACGCTTTAAGAAGTAATCCAGAATCAAACACTTCTGCTTTTGAAACTATAAGTCGAGTGCAAGCCAATAAAAAGTTAGAGCATCAGAGACGTTTCTTCAGCAATAGGAAAAAAAGCAGAATAACAAAAGAATATCACTGTCATTCACGAATGAAGCTCAATCAATAACTCTTAAACTGTTAAACCAAAACAGTGACTTATTGAGAGAGTAAAAAAATAGCATTGTATTAAATTATAAGCATCCAGCAAAGTTTTGAAGACATATTTTATTAATATTCAAAAGTCTAATACAAAAGTCTTACAAATTATATAGCATTATCAATTTAAAATAATTAGAACCTCTTTCCACTTATTTACAGATATGATTGTAGTGTGTATTTAAAATTTTTGAACCTGTTGTCTTTTGTTTATAAATGTGATTGTAGTGTGTCATTCAAATTTTTGGAAGCTAGCGTTAGAAATTTGAAAATGTAATTGTTGTGAATAAGTATGTCCCATAAAGTCTGTATGTATCAAAAAAGTAAATCAAGTCCCAGTTCCATCTAAAAATTATGTAAATATTAGTGATTGTTTCAATTAGTTTCTTTATTGCCAATATGTAGAATTTTTAAGTGAAGTAAAAAGAAAATATAAGAGGTGTGTTCGAAATGTAAAGATACAACGCGTAAAAGATGAAACGAAAAAATTTTGGGAGCGCCTTGGCAACACGGATTGTAACCTTGAAACTTCCGCTTTTCCCTCGCGGTCATTCGTTTTCGTTATTTCTACGCTGAGTGAATAGCACGTTTATAATGGCTGCGTCAATTCAAATCCCGCCAAATCTGAGGTACATTCCGCGATACGTTTTCTTCATGCAGAACTGAATTACATGCACAGTATAATTTTGTATTTTATTTCAGATTTTTGGTGCTAAATGCAAATGTCCGGGTTAATCAATTCCTTCTTCTTGAAAGAATGCTTTTGCTGTGCTTGCTTTTATACAAGAATATTGTGCAAAAGAACTTAACAGTGCCCCAACGGAGGTACTTCAAGAGTGGCACAAGCCTTCAAAGAAGTTTCCAAACCAAAAAATTGCTAATATTGTGAAAAACTGCTCTAGCAGACATTCCAGTTTTAATTCACGATTAAATTTAAATGCATTGTTCTCTTTTAAAGAGAAGTACTAAACGATTTTCTGTTTTAGTGGATAAAAGATTCAACGCAGAAAATTGGTTGATGAAAAAATCTATCTGCCTCCCTGTGAACCTTACAAAGGAGAATAGTGCTCAACTTAATAATGAATAGGAGTTGTCCGTCGAGGATATTTTACTTCTACATTCAAATATTAAAATTAGCTTACAAGAAGCACAAGACATTGAGAAGAGAAGATCAAACAACAAATCGCCATTTGGGAAAAATTTCCAATTCTTTTGAAGTTGTAAACTGAAAAAATTGTTTAGATGATGTTTAAAAGCAAGAAGTTTAGACAGTATTCCTGCCGTGAAACACGGCAAAAGGAAAGGAAAGTAAAAAATAATATATAGAAGAGAAATATCCTACCTATAACTTAAGAGATATTGGTCTGGTGATTAACCCAAGATTTTTTTACTTGGGTTTAGTTTGGTTTTTTGAGGTTTAATGGCGCAAGAGCCACTTTTGGCTAAACTGCGCTAAACGTATGGTAGATAAGCAGGATCACGGTGATAAAATATATGGTGCTATAGTAAAAGAGGTAGAAAAATTCTAAATTAAATTTGAAATTCATAGTTGCATATGAAAAGATAAAATCATGTTACCAAAAATAGATAGATGAACGATGGAGAGAAAAAAAAATGGAAGTTTGGAAAATATTATAAGGCCATCTCACTAAAAATTTCGACAAGACAAATTCAAAGTGTCCTAATCCTAAGTGCAAAAAAATGCACGATGCCAACAGCCTAAAAGAAGGTAGTTTTTTTGCAACTCTCTCTATAAAGAAGCAAATTGCAATCTTATTTGATTTGGAGTTGGTGCGTGAATCTTTATCCGCAACCTTAAAGCAAATAAATACCTGCATGATATCCCGGAGTGTTTTGAGCTGTATAAGGAGAAACTGAGATATCTATTCAAAGATCATGACATCAGTTTGATTATGAACACTGATGGAAGTCCTGTGTTCAAATCATCGCGGACAAGCATGTGACTCATTCAGGCGCTTGTCAATGAACTCCCTCCTCCCTTACCAACATTTACGACAAGCTGAGGAAACTTCATATTTAGAGTGAGGATGAAAATCTTTACAAAGCCCTCATGAAAAAACAAAGACACATTTAATGTATCCAGGAGAGGCATCGGATGAGGATTGTACACCCCTACTATCACAGAAAAGTACAATGAAGAGCGCCTATGATTCGATTCCATATCCAGTCCCCCCAAGAAACCCAAGTCCAACTTTTGACCATATTCCACATTCACCATATTCCATTTCTCTAATACCAAGCACAGCAGGTCCTTCACAGCTTGAAAAACCTACTACAGAACCTCCTGCACTGCTACAAGAAGTCGTCAAGTCATTTTTTTGTAAGTATGTCTTTTCTTGTAAAAATTATATAAATAAAATGAGTAAACTGTAATTTAAAACGAATTGATTTAGAAATTAAAAGGTTTAACTACTTTAATTCAAGGTAAATGACACCTTACATAACACTACTTTTGTGTACCTCGAAAGTAGTTTTGACGTATCCTATTTGGATGCTTCTCTTGCAACATAATTTTATTTGCATTGTTTAAATTATAAATTTTTTCATCTTCCAAATACTGTATTGACAGACGAATTAACTGTTTTGAGAAGCTGTGTAGAGAATGATTTAACATTTAAATCCTTATTTTATGGTCATTCACAGATAATTTATTTTGGGCTAAAGAATAAGTAATTTATAGGATGATAATCTCACATAATTTATTCCTGTATGTTTTTGTAGTTGCTTGTCAAAGGGTATTTAAAGATATGGCTACTGAAGTAAAGGTGAAAGAAGCTGTTGCTGATTGGTTGAACCAAGCTAAAGCTCGAAAAATTCGAATGTTATTTATTTATTCTTTTCAATATTAAGAAAACCAAACCAATTAAAGCAAAAACCATTCTTGATTATACTGCGCCAAACGTGGAATTATTTGAGGACTCTGGTTTAGCAAAGACCACCCTAATAAGAAACTATTTATGGAAGCTTATGTAAATGAACTTTCCACACAAGGCATTAAATGGAAAGATGGTAACGAAAATGTAGAATCACGTATCCATACATTGTGTGGATGTTTTGACTCTCCAGTCAGATGAACTGGTTCATGTTCTGTACTGCACAATTGTTATTTTTGCAATCCTTGGTGCTTACATCCTGGAGTGTTAGGAGAAGGTGTTGTGAATTATGTTACTCTAAATTAAGACACAGAATTGAGGACCGAGAGGGAAACTGAAGCTCATGGGTCAAGTTCTAAACAGGGGAAAATGTAACATAAAAAGGCATTAAAGGCTCATCACCCATGATTCTCGGCAAGGGTCTGCATTTTATTCTATGAATTTGTCCAGAGTACATGCATGCAGTTTTGCTTGGTGCGACATGTCAAATTACCGAAATATATTCAACAAGTGTAGGAGAGCAGTACTATATTGAGTCACCCACTGATTTGAGCCGTATCGACAGACGATTATTAAAAATTAAACCGCCAGACTTATTCACTCGCCTGCCCAGATCTATTACGAATCGGACAAAGTTAGTGTATCATAGAATAGAAGTTAACTAATTTCTTTTTGTGTTCATTTTTCTTTGTATACCACTTTAATTATAAAATATTTTATAATATATCTCTTAGTTTGCGTATTGTTTTTTGGCGTTTTTACAATGTCAAACAAAAGATCTGCTATTTTAGAGATGTTTAAGCGAAAAAACGACAGTGTGAAATCGTTCTTTTGCTTAATGGGGCTCGTCAAACAGTGTCTGATGCAATCTGCCGTTTCAAACAGCTTGGCAATGATACCATCTTTGTGAGGACAATTATGTTGTGGTTAGTGATTTTCGAGATGTCACCAACGTACACATCCTAAGTACAAAACGATTGATAATGGGAGAATCCTCCCAACCAAAAAAGGTGTAAGTTTTTCACCTTTCGTCTGGGAGTCGTTGTCAAAGGAGACAGACTTCCCCTACCCTCTGATTCGGAGCAAGTTGCTGTCATCCGCGACACTCTGTTTCTCTCGAGTGCTTGGGTCGAAAATGTTCCGCATGTGTCACTGCAACGTTTTGTGACTAAAAGAGATTTCTCGAGACAGTTCCTACCATCTGTGTATCTACTCACTGAAAGGGAATGGGATCGTTTACAGTGTATTCGGAAGAAGATCACCAAAAGCTGTAAGTCACTGCTGTTCGGCAATTTTCTGAAAAAGAAAATTCTTTTGGAAGTGTCTTCACGGTCTCCACGCACCAATTTACAAATGGAGCTAAGCAATGTCGAAATGGTGTTATCGACGTCTGTAACAGAAATTTTAGCGGACAATATAAAGAGCCGAATCGACGATGTGTTAGTTTGCAATGGCTGTTTACAAAACCAGGCGAATCAGCTTGGCCATGAATGTGTGACCATGAACTTTGAATCCAGACATAGTCTTTACGGAGACTTAGCTATCCTATCGGTAGACATTGAACTTTTAGTGAAAGACTTTGTTGAGAAAAATATGCAAATGCTTAATTATATTAATGAGACCTTTTGCCTTTGCCTAGAAAAATGCCTATGATATGTATATAGCATCAGATATTATGCCTCATAGAATGCTCTAAGTAAAAGTTATTTCATGATATTTGTGTTTATATTCATGTGTTTTTGCATGCTTTCTATTTTTAAAATGTTTTAACCTTAAAAGAATTATAATTCTATTTAATATATACTGCTTGTTTATATTTTATTTTATTTCAGTAGTTGAATTTATTGAGTTAACATGTCTAAATTTTCTAGTCTC
Organism: Araneus ventricosus; assembly: GCA_013235015.1. NCBI lineage: Eukaryota > Metazoa > Arthropoda > Arachnida > Araneae > Araneidae > Araneus > Araneus ventricosus. The sequence continues at coordinate 14,866 of BGPR01016163.1, forward strand.
TAACCTAATGTTAAAATGAGTCTTGAAGCAGCTTATGAAAATCCTGAGCATCCAGGTTGATTTTCCAACATATTATGTATGCCTAGACAGTTGAAGAGGCTGAAGAAGCATACAAAAAATGCTTGAGATTATATAGGAGTGTACTTACCAACATATGAAAATTGGATTAAGTACTTAAACAACTGTTGGAAAAATAAACATTCATGGTGCCTTGCTTTCAGAAATGAGAAGCCATCATACAAACAACTTTTCTGAAGTTTGCGTACGCATCTTCAAAGATGAATATTATGTCTTGACAATTTTAGACTTTGTGGCAAAGCAGTTGGAGAATCTTTATGATAAAAAAAAATTAAGAGTTTGATTCGAAAATGACCAGCAAGCACGTTCATGTTTCAGGGCTGAACAAAAAGAATGTCAAATTGGCAGTGCAAATGCTGTCGTAGTCTGTTGGATCTGCTCTGTGCTACCTAACAGCACTTAACTATCTGCCATCTTCTGCAAGTAACACTGCCGACTTTTGCACAAAAATCGACGATTTGACAGCCTGAACGGCCGTGTACTGATGCACAGAACAAAACCTTTGCTCTCGGCAGCTTCTTCAAAACACCTAGAAGAATGGAGGAGCTCCTTAGAATTTATTAAGACAATCCAATTCAAAACCAATGGGAAGAAAATTCATTTCCCCAGCATAACAGGATGGCAAGTCACACTATTCGGTAAAAAACAAATGAAACAAAAAGTTTGAAAACAAACACGCACGAAATGTAAAATTACTGCAGTCTCTTAATTTGGTGCTTCTTTAGGTACTTATTATGCACAGGAGTACTTGATTCCTGCGCATTATAAAATTCCTTAAAATCTACCCATCGAACTGGGCATTTTTTAACTCTCTGTTTAAAGGCAGATTTATCAGCTACAGTGGCACTAGTCGAGGGTTGTTGCTGAACAACAGGTGGTGTTTCATCAATAGTTTCATGAGGATTATATTCAATAGCATTATCTGATTCTGTTTCATAGTCAGATCTATGAATGGAAACATTATCTGTTGTCATAGGTTCAGGTTCAGTGGTCGCGGCAGATGGCAATGTGCGATTATCTACCGTGACTCCTTCGGCATTTGCTTTTGATTTAGGAGAATTACTTACCTGCACCGAGACAGGAGTGGAAACTTGAAGAGGGGAGGTTTTCCAAAACTTGGAGGCCACAACGGAATTGGTTTTATTTTCTGTAACTGTTACTGATGTAGATGGTTTATTAGCTTTTTTCTTTTTACCGGTAGTAAAATTTGATAAATCGTTTGAACCAGTGCCAAATGTCATTTTAGAACATTGCTGTTTTGGATTGGAAGCTTTCAATAATGTAAGGGGAGGTACGTGTACATTAGTAAGTTTTTCATCTGTTTGGGTTTCAGCTGTAGAAATCAAAGATTTTGTTATCTGAGCATAAGTGGGATGACTTTGCAGGCCAAGTAATTTTTTAGCTTCTGTATAAGATATATTTCTTTCAGTTTTAGTCTGTTGTATTTTTTTTTTTTTTTCAATTTGCCACTAAGGGCAAGAACGTGAATTGGAAGGATGGGGTTGATGACAGTTTAAGCATTTTGGTTCTAAAATGCAATTTACATCTGAATGGTCAAGTGATGAACAATGAACACAGGTCTGTTTTCCACGACATGAGGCTTTTGAATGGCCGAACTTTTGACACTTAAAACACCGAAGTGGTGAAGGAATATAAGGCCGAACCTTACACCGTAAATATCCGGCTTTAATGCTGTCGGGCAAATTTGTGCCGCTAAAAGTGAGAATTAAGTGCTTAGTTGAAATAATGTCTGAACTTTTTCTAAATATAATTCTACGAAATTTTGATCAGATAAACCTTCAAGGATTTCATTTTCAGGTGTGTTTTGCAATTGAATTTCAGATATAACACAACGACAAGAATTTAAACTTCTGTGTGGCTCAACTGTGATAGGAATATTAGCAAGTGTCTTTGCAAGTAAAAATGATTTCGTCTGGGTAGCAGAAAATGTTTCGATCAAAAGATCACCAGATTACAATTTTTTAACAGTTTTAGGATCATCACCAATACTTTTCAGTTCCTTCTGGACGGCAAACGGAGAAAGGTACAGGGCTTTTTCTTTGTCGCACGCTGAAATTATGAGAAAGCGAACGAACCTAGCAACACGATCAAGTTCAGTGGAAGAAGCAGTCTTGACGAGATTTTTTCTTGGAGCCCATGCAATGCAGATTAAGATTCGGGTCCCGACGGCACCGCCCACCATGGAACCCAACAAGGGAAAGGCAGTGACTGGCTCTGGGCATTCCCAGCCTCGGCACTTACCTTGGTGCTAGCCGGGACCTATACGCTCAGAGTCACCTCCAGGAACGTTGACCACCCTTAACTTGATCCCCTTGAGCAGACCAGCCAAGTGGCTGGGATACCAGCCGATTGATACACCGGGGTCCGAAATGTACCACCCGTCTAATGGGTCGCCACGCACGGCCAACACGTGGGAGTAATTTGCTGTCCATGAGAAGCAAGAAGCCAACAGAGCGGCAACTGCTTCTCATGGAGAGCTCCCTCGCCTACCCTCGAGGGAAAGAAGAAAATAGCAAAAAACTCAAGGGGAGAAATAAACGGAAGGAGAAATAGACACTAGGGTACCTCGGGGTCGTGAATACCTTCACATCTATAGAAGATGTGCCCCTGAGGGGTTTTATTACTTGGGAGCATCATTAGATGGTCTGTTACATGGAAAGACAAAGACTCTTTTCCAATAGAAATGAAATGTGAATATGTTACAGTGAAAACCTGAAATCAGCCAAAACCCGAATCCGTTTTCACTTGTTATTTCCTGTTTAAACCGGTTTTGTCCAGTTAAAACCGCTTGAATCTGGATTTGTTGCTTGTGGAATTTTCAAAGCAAGTGCTGTCATCTAATTTAATACTTGCAGAAATGTGCTTGTGCTGTTTGATTTATTTGCGATGAGTAAAGAAAATGCTAATGCTTTTCACGCTAAAAATTGGAAAAATAGAATTCTTGAACAATTACAATTGTTAGATAAAAAAAAACAAAATAAGTTTGATGTTATAAAAAGTAATGAATACAACACTCTTATCAGAGGTTGAAGGAGCAAAATCTGCCATTAACAAGACTTCTGTTCAATACCGCAGATTAAAAAGGTTCGATATTCTTGAAATCAGTGAAGTAGAAAAGTTTGTTTCTTGAAACGAGCCCATAAAATATTATTTACCAGTTGAAGAAATTTTTGATGTTATCGAAAGTGCGCATTTGGCCATAGGACATGGTGGTAGAGAAACTCAAAATTGAAACTTCAAGGAAATATGCTAACATAAGTACCGAGATGACAAAAAAAATTTTATCAGTGTCAAACATGCCAACAGAAAAAAAAGGGAAAGTTTTGGTTTCTAAACCTCGTGATATAGTAAATATTGTCGACAGTAACGATATTCACTTTGATGACGACGAGACTGATATTCACGAATTCGTCAAACTTAAAATAGTGTATGAAGGTTGTTCAGGTGATGAAATACCAGACTATCAGTTTGGACTTAAGTGCTTTGAAAAGCGACGTGGCTACTGACATCGATGTATTGTCTTCATAAGCATTAATAAAGTTGCTCCATGATTTTGTATATAGCATCAATAAATTATATCCGCATATATCGGATAGTTTTAATGAAAACTTGAATCCTAAGGAAATGTTCGAAATGAGTCAATTTCATATATGTTTTAATAATTGTATATTAAAACGTTTTATTAATTGAATATATAAAGATTTTTTTCTTACAAAGTCTTCCTCAAGAAGGAAAAAAAATATAAAATAGTGGTAAAACATCTTAAGTAAACGTGTCTTTGCTAAATAATGCAGTATATGGAAAAACAGTGGAGAACTTCCATTATCCATTATTTTCATTTTACTTTCTTATTTTTTCTAACATTGTTTTTATTTTTCAACTCTTTAGGTTTCATGGACAGTTTAAAGTTGGTTGGCTGCTACAGAAAGGTACTTCCCAAACGTAATTCCTATTGGTTTCAAATTTATGTCAACCCGGCATCCGTCACTAGGCATTACCGTCATCGACTCCATGAGTCTTTTTTCCAATGTCTTTTTCCAAGCTACCCAATTGTTTGGGTTTATCAGAGTTGGGAAGAAAGGGTATCTTCCTCATCTCTTCAACGTTCATGAGAATCAAAACTATGTTAGACCGCTGCCTAATCAGCAATTTTCCTGTCCCTTCTGCACGAGCCGTATACATGGCCTGGCATGTTGATCATGAAAACGATTAGTTTGACATTCAAAAAGAAATGTTGGAATGCTGTCGGTATGTATTTTATTAGACATTTCCTCGTCCTGAAATCGTGGGTTTTTTTTTCCAAATGACGAGTCGAAAAATGCTTTTCTTTTCTAGGATGTAGACATATTGAAGAGTTGTTCTTTGAAACAAGAGTTTTTAAAGACTGCAGAAGTGGATCAATTTCGGTATATTCTTGATCGTTAGGAAAAGAAAGGAAAAATATTATAATTTTGCCCCCTTTTTTTCAATGCAAATATTCATTCAATATTTTTCTCTTTAGGCGAATTGAAGAAAGCGTTGGTAGGCCATTGCAATGGGCAATTTGCCTCCTACATTTCAATGAGCTACAGTTTCGTCATTTATTTCAGCACTTCGATGGCGACACCAGTGGTCCTAAATCCTTAAACGGACAAATTGGTTAACAGTTAAGTGACTGTGAGAAGCGTCCAGTGACTGGCTTTGAGATTATTGACTGCGCAATCCCCGATGGCGACAGGAAAACACTAAGTAAGAATCAATAATATCTCCTCGGTATTTCTATTGTTATAAAATCGGGGAAATGCATTGGAGAGTTTGCTATTCATCATCCTGGCCAACTGGCACATTCCAGATGGTTAACAACAGAAAACAGAGTACTCAGATTGTATATGAGTGAAAAAAAATCCCTCAGAACAACTTCAAGAAATTTCTTTTATTTTGAAGTCGTATATGCAGCAATGGTTCAATATTAAAATCAGGAAATCCTTCACTGATGGCCCCAAGTACATTTTTAATACAATTGAAACAACTCGGTACCTTCCTGAGAACTTATTTAAAATTAGTGAGCCTGTAATAGTGATTCTAAATAGGAAGAAGACTTTGTGAAAAACCTACATAGAAACTTTCTTTTAACGGCGCAAGAGCCACCCTACATGCAAGCATTATGGATAAACGAAAAAAGAAGCAGAAAAGGCAAAACAAACATTCCCAAAACCGGAAATGGCCTTAAAGTTGCACTTTTGCTCTTTTTTCTGCTTTTATTGTTAATTTTTTGTTACTAGTGACAAGCAACTTTTCTGCACGCAGTTTACTTATTTCTTTGGACAAAATTGGAAACACTATTCAGAAAGATGGCCATCTAATAAATAGCAGAGGTAACTGGAAGTTACACCGAGTTCCAGTAGCAATGACGTATCTGATGAACAAGAATCCATTATCAGTTCAGAGTTGTAATGATGTTCATCAAGAGACGTGGACCTGCATTAATGGAATATAGATTATTCTGAGAACGTAAGAATACTGATAGTATTGATTTTAAGGGTATTACAAAATAATGCTTCCTTCATTTTAATTATTTAATTCATTTCACCGTCTTTCAGTTCGAAAATGCCGTTACGAGATGATTCGGAGGAGGAATGCAAGAAATAATGCTGATGAGATCTTTCACGCACGTGTCAATACTGAAGAACTCCCTGATACCCTGCGAAATAAACTCCTAAAAGCTGCAGTTCAAGTAGTGAGATAACTTACCGAACTTCTCGCCAAACGTTGTACGCAAGACTTAAGACCAAACGATTTTATTTGTTTTTGTATCAAGCCTATTTCCCATTGGCATAATGCCAGTATTTTCCCTAACAGTGGAACGAGTAGTATCGGTCATTATGAGAGTACTGCAATCCAAAGACAAAATTACTTTCGAAGATGGATATACAGTGGATGTGATCACTATTCGGCAGGATGTTGGAGATGGCAAAACCAACATCCGAATGATGAATATCTACCGTTTTGGAAAGAAGTTCATTATAACTCTTACACTTATGCTATGCTAAGGCCATCGTCTACGCCACTACACACTTAGAAAAGGATGTGAAGTCGATAAATGCTTTGAAATATCGTAAAAGAGAAACTCTCCTAAACAGGGCAAAAGCATGCAGACGCTGGAGTAGTACGTTATGTATTGGTTAATTTCCAAAAAAAAATTTTACATTCGATACATACATAAGAAGACAAAGACACCGATAAAAAAGGATAAAATTTTAGAAAAACCACTTTTTTTTATAGATTTTAAAGAATACGATACTAGTAAATCTGGCTTGAAATGGCCAACTCGATATTTGTTGGAATATGTTGTCAATTTGCATTGAGATTTTTTTTGTCTAATTTTAGCTAATTTTTAAAGAAAATAAAAGATGGTATAAGCAAAAAATTCAACATTTTAAACAAAATGAATACAAAGATTTTAACAATCACCTAGAACACAAAGAGAAAACACAAGTTATTTTAATCGAATGATGAAACATACCCAAATGAACAATGATTTGAAAATCACTAAGTTCTAAAACGAAATTTAAATATGTTTAAGTAAGTTGTAGGTTTTATGGCGCAAGGAATAAACCTGACCATAATGCGACAAGACATATGGCTCCATAGAAGCCTTTCCGTATATTGAATAAGCATGCCTTCGATTTCTTCTCCACTAGCTCTTGATCATTTAGCATTAATTGCTTGTAATAAAATGTTTGATTCACTAATTAGTATTTGTGCTTGCAAAGAATATTTGATTGAAATTACTCAATCGTGATTTAATAAATTGGAACGCGTCTCGCGCAAAAAAGGATTCAGGACTTGAAGATTTTAATCGGGCTCTTTTTTTTTTTTAATGGAAGTACTTGGGTTCCATACGAATCCGAAAGTAAATGGCTCGCAATTGATTATTTACCGGAGCTCTGGTTAATGGAATTGGAGTCATTTGACTGGGAAATGGCTCCAAAATTAACACCTAAAGAGTATGCGTTTTTGCTGAAGTTAAATTTTGCGAGTAAATGTCCTGCTTTTGTTCAAAATATCAACCATGTCCAGATAAGTTTTTATATTATTCTCGAGTCTGGTGTTAGATCATATGTTTGTGATGATTGTGTGCAACATTTTCCCGTGGAGAACAGAATTAATGAACATCGTATATTTCAAGCTTTGGAGGCGGAAACATTCTTCCGAAATTCGTACAATTGGTGTGCGAATTGTATTACGCAGCCTCTTTTTTCTCTTTCTGAAGAGCAATCCTGTCCTGAAAACCATAGCAGAGTAAGTATAATGATAATGGACTAGTTGTTGTTAGGTTTTTATCATAACATCAATCTTTATATATATTTTATCATTTTTATTTGTCTTGTGCTTTTAGAGGGGATGGCGGCAATTTTTAACGGATTTCGTTTGTCGTTAGCAGAAAAAAGCACAAATTAATATCATAAGCGAGGTTCGCTCCCTGACGAGCGGCTCGCTATGATATTTTTCAATTTTATTTTGGTTTTCGTCTATTTTTGGTTTTTGTCTATTTTTGCCATTGTGTCTTGACTGTTTTTGAGTTTTTGTCTTGTGTTTCTAAGTTTGTTTTGATATATATATATATATTGTGCAGAATCCGATTAGTAGATAGCGATGGGTATATCGAGTGTGACCCACTCGTAGTCTTGTGAGAAGCGTATCCGCTTTCCTGTTCATTACAGAAGGCCAAGGTTGCACGTGGGGTTTAACAGCATGAAGCTTGTTCACCGTCTCCTTATCCCACTGCCTCTGCCATTTTGAATAAAAGAGTACTTTTGCATACTTTTAAAATCAATCAAAGGGACAGTAAAATTAGTTTGAATACTCGCCAATTTGGTGGCCTTGTCTGCTTCCTCATTGCCAAAATCCAAACATGAGACGGCACCCAACACAATAAAATATTAAAATCACGAGAGTTGTTTCCGAGAAGAGTAGAAACTTAAAACAGTCATAAAGTGTATCCTTTTTTTCTCAAAAAATGTGAAAAAATCATTGGCTCTACCTTTAAGAACACGGTGCGGTCCGCCAAGTTGATTTTTTCTCGCCAAATATGGTAACCTTCATTTGTTGGCAACCTAAAACGTTGCCAGATTTTGAATACGGTTGTCTCTTACTTTTGCCTTCCGTCGGTTTCTTTTCTTTTTTTTCTTCTGTTTGGTGCACTCCAGGTCTTTCCAAAAATCCCGTTATGTCTTCTCGTGATAAACATCGCGCTGCCGAAAGCCAAGCTGGTTTATTTGGTTTAGAGTTTTTGTATGGGTTGAAGAAAGGAAGCAAGAAAGATGCGATAGATTGGTGAATGAGTATGAATATGATCGCGAAAGTGTATGTGTGTCCGACATGTGGAGAGAAAATGGTTTTGACCGGAAGAGATGGATTGGATGGTTATTCCTGGGTTTGTAGAAAGTTTGGTGTGAATGCCCATCATGTTAGAAGGTCCGTGAGAAAGGGCAGTTGGTTCGATGAAAGTAGGTTAAGTATACCTGAGGTTTTAATCCTCAAATATTTGCGAGTGAAAAAAACATCGAATGAGTGGATTGTGGACAAGATGAATGTGTCCGAACCAACTGTGGTCGATTAGAAAAGTTTTTGCAGGGAAGTGTGTGTTGATATGCTTGTGAATGAGTTTGTTTGGATTTCCTGGCACAGGAGCCATAGTTGGCTATACTGCGCCAAACTATGCTTGTGAATGAGAGTAAAGAAATGGAAATGCTTGGTGGTGTCGGCGTGGTAGTGAAAATTGATGAAAGTAAATTTGGTAAAAAAAATATAAGGGTAAGCCAGTGGATAGTAAGTGGGTGTTTGGTGGACTTGAAAGAGGAAGCAAGGGCTTTTTTTTGCGTGGTTGGGGATCGAACGGCAGAGACGTTAATCGAAATTACCAAAAAATTCGTTAAGCCTGGGAGCACGGTACTTTCGGACTGCTGGGGTTCTTATAATGGCTTGACGGCGGAAGGCTATAGTTTGTATATGAACTTTATGTATTGTGCTATATATTTTTCTTTTTGCATGTATGCGATGTGTGCAAAGTCTTTCTCCCGGAAAGATAACATGAAACGTCGTATGGAAAACATGGAGACCATTCGAATCGCCCCTGCTCACAATGCCCCATAAAGTTTTATCGTTTGGACAAATTGAGGGAACATTTGCGTACACACATTCGTGGAAAGAAAACCTATCCCTGTCAGCAGTGCGATCAAACGTTTCCTCGCATACCGGATCTTCTCCAACATAAGAGAACAGATCATTCAGCACTTACATAATTTTTCTTTTAAACATTAAAAGGTAGTAATTGTCATATTGTTGAAATTTTTTTCAACTTTAATTCTTGATAATATTGCACAAAACAGCATCATCATTTCTGAACTGCAAAGAAGGCTTGAAAAATATAAATTTGAAGAAAAATAAATAAAAGAAACAGAAAAGTAAACAATAATAATAATAAAAACAATATACTTGAAAAATAAACTAGCAAACCAATGCGAAACTTCTTCACATTCTGTCGTGATAAATTCAAAATCTGTAACAGGTAATAGAGGACTTTTTTCAATACAAAATCCGCATTTCTTTGTTTATATGATATCTAATGAGATGAAAGCTTAAATGATATTGCAAAGTTTGCAAAAAACTAAAAAACATTTTCTAAAGTTTCAATATTAAAACTCTTCGCATTTCGCTTGTAACTCATTCTCTCTCCCTTGCATTTATCGTTAAAATATCCCCTTACATTTTCCAAAATTAGTCATAATTTTTTTAAAAAATTTATTTTGTTGATGCTCCTTGAACAAAACCTTCCCCACGAAATTGCAATTTCAGGTGGTGCTGATGAAACTGCAGATTTTGCTAAAGCCAGTGATGTTCTGGAATGCGATGATGTGGGAAACGATATGCGAGTTTTGACAAACAATCCTAAAAGAAGGTATAATTTCACTGAAAGTAAGTTTATCTATTTTTTTATTTTTTAAAGTTATGTAATGATAGTAGCACATTAAATTGCATGTATTAACTATGAAATATGGTTAAGGAACTATTTATATCTCTTGTATATTATAGCCCGAATTCCTAAAGCGAGCTTGCTTACTTAAAAGCTAATGGCCTAATACAAATTATTAAAAAAGCTCCGTTAGTCTGTAGTTTAATCAAAAAATATATTTTCATCTTCTTAGAACTTCCTGATTTGTCTGTTGTCAGCTGTGTAACTCTTAATGAAAATGAAGAAACTGTTCTGGATGGGTCCATGAATATACAGACAAAAGTCCTGACACCAAAGCGGAAGCACAATTTTACCGAACGCAAGTTTCATATTTTTTTAAATTGAATTTCTTTTACCTTTAATATTTTATATAAGCTCTCCGTCAACTTATTGTAACAATCTCTTTTCGACTTAAATATTTTTTAAAAATACTTCTACACCAATTGTTTGTCTTTCTTTTTTTTCTCTTTTATAGATGGATTCAATTCGACACCTAAAGCTAAACAAATTAAATTTTTAAATGGCAAAGTGAGGTATTTGTACAAAAAAATCCAGCGGTTAACTGAAACGAAAAGCAAAATATGCATATTACAAAAATCAATTGTGCAGCCCGTAATTTACAATTTTATTAAATCGCAAATACAGCAGACCAGTGTGGCGAAAAATGGAAGGAGGTATTCTCTTCAGGACAAAAATCTAGCTCTGCAGCTTTATTTAGCAAGTCCTAAAGCCTATGGACTTGTACGCAAGTATTAATGCTTACCATCCAAGAAAACTTTGCGTAGAAGCCTTGCTGCTATAGATAGCGAGCCAGGTTTTATTCCCTCGGTGGGAAAAAGCTCTGAAGCTTGTGGCATCAAAAATGACACCGCTGGACAAATTGTGCATTTTATCTTTCGATGAAATGAATAAAAATGGGGCTATCGTACCATAAAAAAAATGTCATCATTGGGTATGGAAATTATGGAAGTGAGAGCTCCTTCAAGCTAGCCACTCATGTTCTTGTGTTCATGGTTCGAGGACTATGTAAAAAATGGAAGCAAGTGATAGGGTGTTTTTTTCCGGCTGATACCGCTTCTGATGAAATTTTAAAAAACCTGTCTTTGAAGCCGTGAACCTTGTAAGCAAATGTGGGTTGGAGCCCATCTCTACAGTGTGCGACCTCGGTTCCAATAATCAGAAGCTGTTTCACGAATTAAAGGTTACCCCGGAAAACCCTTATTTTTTCGTGGGGGAAAAGAAAATGTTTGTCATATTTGATGTACCTCATTTAATCAAACGTTTACGTTACTATTTTAAAAATTATGACGTTACATTTGATGGATATAAAACAGCTTCACGGAAGCACATAATTTCA
>BGPR01016164.1:0-24937 GCA_013235015.1 Araneus ventricosus
GACCTTTACTTCGTTCAGTTACGTATTGCTGAAAAGTTTACATATATATAGACACAAAAAACTTTGTTAAATGCAATTAAAATAAATAGTAAAGATTAAAGACATCAAAGGGGGGTGTGGATGATTATTTAAAATTCTCTGACTCACATTTAATAAATAATCAACCAATTGAGATAGTCTCCCCTAAACAAGTATACTCCCTAACACATGTAAGAGAAAAAAAGAAATAAGCTAAAGCAGTGGGAAACAAACAAGAACCCTTAGCATGGTGGAGGAAAAAAAATGAGGGAGCATCATGCCATGATTTCCAAAAAGGTCATCCCAGCATGAGAGGTGGAATTAGAAGCGTTGATTACCAATAGGGTGTAAGATAAAGAAAATGAAATTTGCAATTTGAACGCCTTTTGCTTTTTAACCAATTGACACAAGAAGTGGACACAAAATCTACTATTAAGGCAAAGGCCATATACAAATTTCAGTTATCACAGTAATTTTAAAGAAGTTATTAGATCCAAGGTATGCAATTATACAGACAACAGACAGTCAACCCATTGAGAGAATTTGACCCAAAATTTCATATGGACCTACATTCTGATGATTAAACTGTGTGCCAAATTTTATCCATCTAGCTATTCAAGTTTTTGAGTTATAGTAGTCACATGAAAGCAGACAGACGAACCATTAGATGGATTTTTGTCCAAATTTGATAGAAAACCTACAAATTAAGTGTCAAGATCACATACCAATTTCGTTCCTGTGTACCTCTAATAATTTTTTGAGTTATCGTGTTTGCAGACAGACAGACATAATTCCAAAATTGTTTTTTTAGATACTCGAGGGGAGGTCTAAAATGTGGAGATGCGTCAAAATATCGAGGTTAAATTTTTTTGACAATTACAATACTTCTCTTTGTATACTAAGTATCACGAGAAAATAAAAGGAAAACCCTACAAATAACAAAAGTATATGAATGATATCAAATTATATACAAACACACATTAATCAGATTGGTAATGTTTGAGAACAATGCACAGTTCCATTATGGAAAAAAATCGAGAAATATTGAGTTCCCGACCTACAAAAGCACAGGAAGTTTAGATATGATAACAAAAGTATTAAAACAAGCAGCATACAAAATGTATCAGATTCATTATTGGAAACAAAGATGGGATATTTCTTTATTCACATACTTATAAATGATAACTAAGTACAATAGCGATAAAGATCAAGTAACATGCTCATTATGTTAATAAGAAAAATTATTTAAATTAATTTTTTCTGCTATAATGTGCCAAAGATATCTTGTGCCTGTTAACCACAACTGATCTACCATAATGAGTAGCTAATATAGCTCAGTTGTAGTAATAAACCAAACAAAGTCATCATAAAATCAGTCTATTTAATAATTTAGAGTTGTAATGGGAGCATTGCATCAAAATTCAGAATTCAACAAGAGATAAAATGTATTAGTTTAACAAGTCCAGATGTATTGGTTAATGTCTAGAAGATGGTTCATGAATTGCAGATAGATGTATAGCACCTGTTATAGTTATTTTAACATTCAAACAGCCAATTACTTCAACCGGATAACTTTTAAAAATTTAGTTTTCTTTCTATAGCTTTTTCTGGACTGAGTTGATTATATGATGCAAATACAAGACAAGTCACATTTCAGTTAATCATTTCTAATTTAATCATAATCAGGGATGAGATTGGCAAAAAAAAGCAAAAGACTGAAATCATACCGCAGAGCAAAAAATCACAGCCACCATAATTTATACGGCGAAAAGAAGTAAAACATCAAAACATGCAACATGATGAAAATATTACACTATAATAATTAATAACTTAATTATTTATAATTCAGTATGTATAAATAAGAAAAATAATATTAAATTATTGTTAAATCATTCACATTAAAGTTAACAAACAAGTTTAGCGCATTATCAGGGGAATCTTCAAATACAAAATTAGACATTAAAACTTATTTACCACATGTATCACTGAGATGCAACATTCACCCAACAAGTCTGAGAAGAATTATATTTAATAGCCTTTGATAAAAAATTAGCTCAAAAAAAAAATAGGACAAATAATTTCTTTTGATTCGTAATTGTGTAAAGTGTGATAGCTCTTTATAAATTATAATAATGTATCCCATATGTTATTGAATTCTATTTTATTTCTTTATTTTCATACTTTTTTGCAAAGTAACAGCACAATGATTTTGTACCTTATAAGTGAGAGAGGGTTGAGAAGTTGTACATTATCAATGACAGATTCATTTAGCATTACTGTTGGCTTGAAACCCTTTGAAACATTTTCATAGTAATTAAATAAGTGGTTTCTTTCGTTTTTTTTATTTGTGTGGCTTTTGTTGGTAACAGATTTGGAAGGCTCCTATCTTTGACAGATTTTCTTCACTAAGGATGTATTTAGCATCCTCTGTTTATTTTCAGTAGAGGCTCAAGTTTTTTTGCAGTCTTCATTAGTATTTCTTTGTTTAATTACTGGCATAGTTGGTCCGGGACTGTCTCTAGAATGCCCTAGGTAATCATGGTTTTATCTTTTATTTTGAGAAGATTTTTTTTTAATGTCTTATTCTTTTTTTGCTGCTTTTGCACACAGCTTTTTTAGCTGCCTCTTTTGACAAGTTTTTCTTTTTTTTTATGTAGTTTATTGTTGTTTTTTATTTCCTTCATCTTGGTATGCCATACAAGATGATGTAAGTTTTCAACTAATTTTTTTCTTCAAAATGTTCATGCAAAAAATCTTTTTTTTGCAAATATACCACCACAAGGGGTTTTGTTTTCTGCAAAAGGTGGTACTTAATACTTAGAATGGCGCACTGAATGTTGGAATGTTCATCCTTGTAGGCTTGCAGATATAATGTTCGTTAGTCGGTAGAGATGAATCTGACTAGTTCCTAGCCAGCGGGTTAAGCCTCACTATTGAGCATATTTTTCCCAGGGAATTTTCTTCAGCGTAAGATAGGAAGGTTTCTTCTTTTCTTTGTGCAAAGAAGCGGAATTTTAGGAGGAAAAAAAAAAGCAACTTTTGCGTGGGGAAAAATCAGCGGAAATCCGAAAGGGGAAAAAAAAAAAGCGAACTTTGAGGAGAGAAAAAAAAAGATTTTGTTTCCAAAAAAAAACGGAATTTCTCAATTAACAAAATTCGAGAAAAGCGGGAAGAATCTCATCCCTGCATAATGCTTGAGGAAAAAAATTAAGTCACAGTAACTATTAAGAGAGCATGATTACTTGTAAATCTAGAACGAAAGCAATGGATATCATAATGCAAAATCATTTGACATAGAAAATTATTTGTTTTAAGATATATGTTCTATTCATGAAAAAAGCACACCCTCAACTAACGTTTAAGTTTTAGAAATTTTGCTTATGACAATAAATTAAAAAGGTTTGTTTGGAAGAGACATTTTCAGAATAATCTTTTTTCAGCAATCAGAGTCAAGATTTTTTTCAGAAAATATACACTAGCTGCTTTTGTATCAATTATGAAAAGCAGGAATTTTCTGGCCTAGCCACTTGGGTGGTGGTTGTGGAAAATAAATAAAATTAAATTCTGAATCTACATAATATGAATTTAATCTTTCTAACATAGTTTCAAGTTTAACAAACAATTTAATCGTTAAAAAAAAAAAACCAAAACAATTGAAACCAACTACAAAATTTTGATCTACCTAGAAGATACACACAGTCATAGAGAGAGCATAAAAAAAATCATACTGTACTCTTTCAACAAGTAATCTGGAATTTGTAAAATGTTTCAACATATTCTAGCAGTAAACCTTTATACAAATTGTGCATTTAAATGGGCGGATTCACCAGTGTGAACTTCGAAAATGAAACGAAGATTAGCTTTTCTGATTGAACTTTTATGTTATACTGAACAAACAAATGTGCGAAATTGGAACTGTGTATTTTCTTCCATATTGCCTTGACAGCTGGAGTTCGATTTTATGCAATGCCAAGAAAAGGAGACACATGACTAACTTTAGATAACACAAGATCTAAAATAACAAGCACAACAATTATATTTTTAAAAAATCACTTATTATAAAAGATTTATAAAAAATATAAAATTTTCATATGTCAAACAATCAATCAATGCAAATTACAGAAAGAATATCAGCAAATGCCAAATACAAAAAGATATTTCAAGAAAAAATGTCAGATTTTGAAGAGTTTTTTAAGTGTTTTAGATTCATGAAAACAGCTAACACAAAATGCCACCCATAACAAATGCAATTTGTAAAGGAGCTTCACTTAAAAAGATTTAAATATTTGTCCAAAATTTTCAAAATGCTAACAAATTAAAAAAAAAAAAACTAAAAGCAAGTTTATTAGCATACCATATTCAAAGTACTTGATTTGAATAGAACAGTTAAGATAATTTATTTTCTAAGACTCTTTAACGTAATGTCATTTTAGTGATTGCATATAAATAAAAAAAAAAAACTAAAGGGATAAAGATTTTTTTTAAAAATTGCATAGAAGTTTTAGAGTAAAAGAAAAAACTGAAACTATTTCTCCTTTTTTGGTCTTTTGGAAAATACCGTATTAGTAATAAAATTAGAATTTTTTTCCAGTTCAGTTTTTCTTAGAGAAATGAATATACCTAAAGAAAGAGAAAATGGTTAAAATATTGTCACATGAGAAAATGCAGTACAAAATATGATAAATTTGCGTATTCTTATTATATTTTGTTATCTTTTAATAAAAAAACTTTGTGGTCAGGCGTCACAAATAAAAATAGATTTTTCACTATGAACACATTATCTTCTTAACATGTTGCTGCATACTTTTAGTTCTTGCTTATACTTTCCTATGGAAAGTGGAAATATAATGACCATTTGTAAGCATGTTAAAATACAAATAAATGAAACATACATTACATGAATAGTTCTACACAAAATTTAGAATTTTTTTAATTCTAAGTAAAAAAAAGTAAAAAATAACAGTATTATTATAAATTTGAATACTTTGTCAAAATTGGTTATTTACCAATTCATGCCAGTTCTTTATAAGAAAATATTTGCATTATATAGAAATTCTTACTTAAGGTTAGTCAATAATAAAATATACCAGGGAGCATTTTGCAGTAAATTAAATCAATTTTGATGAAACAAATACATACTACTTTTCCCTCAGGTATATTCTCTCTTATTTATTTGCATAAAAAAAAAATTGAAACATCTCTTAATTTAACAATTCTTTTTCCATTTAGATTATACACTTGTCAACATTATATTTTCGAGAGACAAACATACTATTTCACTAAAGGAAAGTGTTGACTACATAAAATTTTAAATACAATTACCATAAAATTATCGCCGAGAAAATACTTTCAGTGCAAGTTATGCACTGCCAGGGAAATGTGGTGGAACTCATCCTGAATATGATAATGAAACAATAAAGCGAGAAAGAGTTGTTTGTTGTATCTATTTTATTCCCCTGCCACTTACTGGTACTGGCTGGATCTAGTGACTATAATGAAGCAGATTTCAAACACAAAATTTTTGTGAAACTGATTACTCATTCTAAGGTAATTTTTTTACATGCACATTTGATAAACATACATTTGTTAACTAACAAGTAGTAAATTTCTCAAGAAAAAATAAAATATATAAATGCTAAATACTATTTGGTATACGTATTAGCATGCATAAATTCTGGATTTGGCGGTTTTAAGTGCCGTAAATTTGGCGGTTTTGTGCTAGCGTCGCGATCAATTTGACGGTTTGGCCCTTGCGATATGCGTAATTTGCGGTTGCAAGTGGCACCAATTTGCGGCGGTTTTTTTGTACTTATATTAACGCCAATTTGAGGTTTGCAAGTATTAATGCCAATTTGGCGTTTTTTTGTACTACGTGTCGCGCTAATTTGGCGGTTTTTTAAGATACTGCCAATTGGCAGTTTGTAAAAAACAAGATTGCTCTTTATTGGTAGCATTACCGTAATCTGTAGCCTCAATTGGCGTTATCACGTGAAGTACCTACTATTTTTTACTTAATTAATTTCATTTTATAATTTAAAGCTATATGGTAACTCTTTTTTTTTTTACAACTATGAATTATCAGATGTAATCCTTTCAAATGTGGAAAGGAATTTATAAAATATTAATCATTTGCTTTTCTAATGAATATTCTTTACAAATATGAACAAATACATTAAAAAAATGTTATTAATGTTGCTAAAATTAACATGGAAATAAGAATGAGAATATTAAAGAAATTCACAATTGATATTTTATTGCCCTAACCTATCAGTCTTTATGCTTTTTTCTTTTTCATTTGCAAGAAACAAATAATTTCAATGTCCAAAAAAATGCAACTTTTGTTTACATTTTCTTAAAAAAATGACATATAATAGACAAAATGAAAATTACATTTATAAATATTTCACAAAATGTCAAGAAAACATGATGACCACTTACAAACATAAACTTCAGTTCACATTTTTCTTGTGAATCAGACATATTTTTTCTTTATTCATTTAACCGATTTTTAAAAAAATATATCAAGATTAAATACAGTATTAAAGTCATCAAGAAATAAAATTAGCATTTCTTCACGACAATATACAATTATTGTTTCAAAAAAGAATTACAAATTCTTATTTCATCTTCTTCCTCTTTATTCAAGTAAAATTCGCATATTTTCAATTAAAACTGTCAAGAAAATAAATGAATTGCTACTTTCTTTCAGCAAGCAAAAAAGTTAAAATATTGAAAGGATACAATAACTCCTGCAATCAATTAATTCAAAAAATGTGAGGAACACAAGTTATATCTCACAAAAATATTAAAAAGAAACTAAATTAAAAAGTATAAAAAATATTTAAAGAAACCAAAGGGAAGCATCAATGGTCTTGCTCATTTCATCCACTCTCACTGCACATAATTTTTTAAATTTTAATTCTAATATTCAGATGATAATAAAACAGATCTCTTAATAAAGTTTCTGCTGTTCATTATAACTTTTTAACTTATTAAAATTCTGATAAAATTTAAACCTCCTTCTTCATATATAAGGTTGCTTATACGTCCGATATAATGAGACTATCACTGTATTTCACTACTTTCGAGATTTATTTTCTTCCTAAATTCCTCAGAAACCCTCTAACCTCAAGATTAATTAGAGAAAAATAATACCAACCAAAACTGTGGAAGCAACTATGTGAGTTCAGAAATGGACGGTTTTTTGCAAATACAGTGTACATTAATTAGATGTCATATCTAATAAACTATGTGAATATGTATTTGCCATTCAAGCCATAATGCAAATGTAAGAATATTTTTTCCCTAATGTCAACTCAGTGGTCATATGGATGAAACAGGTTTTCAATGGGAGACAACCGAAAACATTTTTGATTTGTCATTACAATTTTAAAATAGCTTTGCGTTTAATTTTATAATGATGCAAAAGAAGAAAATGATATAATTAAGAAAATACAAAATCAACTTTAAAATAAGACTGGACTAAAAGTGATAGCATTGCATCTTTATTATTCTACATGCTCATTTTTTTATTAGATTGCTTTATTATTTTTTAATAAAGTAAAATAAACTATAAATTACCCATTTTATCATATTTGATTTATTTAGCATAAATGTTTTGGTATCAATGCTTGGCAATTCTGTAACCCCTATTCATATATAACAGACTGAGGGATAAATAAAATTTAAATCAATATTAAATATGATGGCAGAGGCAAAAAGACTGGGACTGTAAAAACATAAAAATGATGATGTAATACATGATCAATAATAACAAGAAAATAAACAAAATAATTTTTTAACTATCTCAATTAAGAAGAGGAAACAAACAAAAGAATTTAATTGTACCCAGTAATTTGCTTTTAGAATCGTCATCAATTCTAACACACAACCCATACTTTTTTATGTCAATTTCCTAAGGGTAAGAGGAACTGAAATTACCCACATTAGAGATGCAAAACAGGGCAAGATTTTTTGAGCAATAAATATTGTGGCACAAAACTGACTTCCATTAATTTCCAAAACATCTTAAAGTAAATAGTAGGTATGTGTCCTAATAATTTGAAATTAACAAAATTATCATACATTTAAAATTAGTTAGGTTATTAACATTTTGTTATAATTAAATAGGACAAATCAAGTTTTATCAATCAATTGAAACTTTGTAATCTAAAGAGAATTTTGGAAATGTTAGATGAAACATAAATAAAAGCAGTAAACAGCTTTGACCAAGCTGGCAGAACAAAAAGTCTGTATTGCTGTTTAGACGGTTCAAGTAATACTGAAAAACACAAAAAATTAATAAAATGGATATTTTATAAAGTAATAGCAGTGTACATATTGTCACATTAATCATAAATTCTTATTAATTGAAAGATATCCCTAGTTAATATGATATGCATAGTTATTTTTAACCTGTAAGTAGCTACTTTTAAATGGCCAAATTTAATATCTCATCCCTAATAATTTATTGTATTGTACACTGGTTTAAGAATTAAGTGAAATACAGTAATAATGCTCTTCTAATTCCTTCAAATTCTCTAAGTAAAGAAATCGTATCTTTGAGAATATATAGAATAACATGCCTAACATATTATATTTTTTAATTTGCTCATTAATATAATAATTTACAATTTTACGAAAATAAACCCATATACATATGACACATTCTTAGGTAGTATAAATGGAACCAAAAAAATTATATGCATTCACACTGCATTTTAAAGAGTGGTTAGGCCGCCTCCAAGGAGATGTTGAACTACTTACATACAATGCAAGCGATCTGTGGCAAGAAGTTCCTAAACATAAACTTACATTTGTAATAAGCAGATTCTAGCAGAAAAACATCATCAATTCCAGCCTGATTTAAAATTAAGAGATTACCTACAAGCATATAGATTATTTATGAATAATTATCAGCAAGCTTTTACAATGAGCCAATTTTATAATTAAATAAAAGAGAGTTTGGATCTCTCTGAAAATAAATTGCAATTTTAAATTTCAATTAGAACCAAAACTAAAAATCATTTTTCAAAATTGGATGAGGAAGGCAGCAGTTCAACACGGTATGCAGAAAATAAGATAAACATTAAATCAACAAGTGGTAACACATAATTATGAAAAAATAAATATTATTCATTTTAAAATATGAAAGAAACACAAAATTGTTTAAAATACCGACGATCGAATATATGTCAACAAGGCCATCAACCCTAGCCAACAATCAGTTACAGTTAATGGCTGAGTTTCGTTTTCTACTTATTTATTTTGGACACACAGGAATTATATATTAGGGATGACTTCGAATATTTGGCGAACTGTTATTTTCTACGTAATATCAAAATCACAAATGCCAGTGATGAGTACTACTGTCAAAAGGTGTGATTTAATCATTTGTAATTAAGTAAAAAATGTTTTTATTTTTTTATTTGATTTTTTTAATAAACTTTCAAAGTTTTTAGTTTTATAGTTCTATATACGGTAATAGATGGCGCCATGAAAAGTTGCAGTTCTCTAGAACGTGAAAACCACAATACCAACTATTTCTTCCCTCGTATTACGTTTCTCTGTGATTCACATTTTCTCCCCAATCACTTTTCCCCAATAGCAGTTTCTACTGCTATTGGTCTTTAACCACAGTGTCTTTCGGTGAATCATCCTCTTGTTGTGATATGCGTTTTCGAATGATTGAATCACTTTGTAATACATGTGACTGAAGACTTATCTATCGGATCCGGAGATGACGCAGAAGATCGCCTACAGCGATCGGAGAGTAATGGGTAGATTTCAGTTGAATCTGTTATTTACTCGTGTTTTGATAATTTGAAATTATTTCTAGGAAGTTCGCCAGAGCAATTAGGATTATGATAAGCAGTTTGTACTTCTTTCCAACAATTGTTTTCATGTGGTTAGTACTTAATTTCATTCTCTTAATTTTTTTTTAGATTGGACACAGGTGTAATCTGAATATAAATTCATTCTAATATGAGTGCATGAATAAACCCTAATAATTTATGATATTTCTGAAAAGATCAGATTGTAATATATTACAATAAAAACTTATATTATGCTGAATTATTATAGTTTTTCTCCATTATCTTATTATTAGCACTAAAAATTGTTGTTTTGTGTATGTTTTTTTAAATTAATAAACCATTATTAGATCTCAAATACAGGTTAACTTACTCTTTTCATACGAGCTTATTTTTCCCGATTGCTTAAACTTTTACTAATAAACTTTATTTTAAACTTTTTTCGTAAAATTAGAAAGAAATCTTATTTTTCAGTTTAAAAGTTATTAATAAGTATTTATTCAAAAAAACTTACTAGGGCAACTGCACTAAACAAATATAAAGTTGTTAATATAAAGTTGTATCAAAATAATTGAAATAGAATCACACTTTTTCATGAATGCAATTTTTAATGTTAATTCTTAACTAAATTATCATTTTCATTATTGGAATCTAATCTAATCTAATCTCTAAGTAATCTTTATCCATTATATAAATTTAGGGTAATTATTTTGCAAAAAATCACCAGCAATAAATAATATACATATGAAAACATTTGTTGAAAATAATCATTATATATAAATTATTTCTTCCCCAAAGATACAAAAAACAGACGAGTCTTCATTTAAGTACCAATCATTTTTAAGTACAGAAGTAAATAATTTCAAGAAATGTAACCATATACCACTTAATCCTAATTGCTCTGCCAAACTATTTAGTTAAATCACTTTTAGAAGCAAAGAAGTAATTTCAATACTACTTAGAAGTAATTTCAAATCGTAATCAAATATGGCATGATGGACAGCAGATGATAGTATTTAATACTATAATACTTAATAAAATAATATAAACAGATATCCATTTATTGAACATTTTTTCAGTTAAAGTTGCCCAAGTCAACTGCATTAAACAAATAATAAAAGTTGTAAATAAACTGAAATAAATTACACTTTACATAGTCGCAATTTTAAATGGTAAATTTCTTAAGAAATTATCATTTCATTAGTAAGAGATAAGCTTTATCCATGATCAATTAAGGTAAAATTATTTTGCATAAATCTATAATAAATAATATGCCCAACTACATATGAAAACATTTGTTGAAAAATAATCATTACAGATAAATTATTTCTTCCTTGAAGAATAGAAAAACAGATGAGTCTTCAATTAAGTACCTAATCATTAATAAATTACAGAAGTAAATAATTTCAAAAAATATAACCATATATCATCTATATATTAATACACATGAAAGAAAAAAACTTTGTACCTTTTTTAAGCACATTCCGAGCACGGAGGGTGCGGCTGTCCTCGTTAAGGATTCATATGGAAAGGAATGCAGAAAGATAAAATTTATGTATAATATATTATTTACAAAATACATTAAATTCAATAAAAATAAAACGTTACACTGTTTACGTTCACACACTATAAGAAATTAGCAGGTGAATGATTTGTATTGATTTATCCCCCCCCTACAGTAATCCTCAAGAGGTTTATTTAGGTCCTTTATAAAAAACTCTTCAAGAGTGAAATACAAAATACGGATGATTTAGTATCTGTCAATATCCAAACACATGGTCAAACAGTTGCACAAGAGTAGAGATTATCACTAAGGAATTTATATATAATATGTATTACAAATACATTAAACTAAATGAAATAAAACATGCATTGTTTATTTTGTACATACATTATTATAACATTGTATATTTTTGTCAAATAGATATCAATATATAGATTGCTCAATATGCATCTGTTGTGAAAAGAAAATTGATGGCAACAATAGAATAAATTCAAAATTCATACGTAATAGAAAAATTCAAAAATTATATGCAATGATTATAGGTATACTTTTTTGACAAAAGAACCTCAATAACGTTCAAACTTAAAAAAATTTAATGAATAGCGGTCAAATTTCGACCGCTGGTCGACCCACTCTAGTAATCATTATTATACAACCAAATTATTTAGTTTATTTTCAAGTAAACTATTTAGAAGTAATTTCAAATCATAATCAAAAACATGACACGATGAGCAACAGTTGTACAGATGGTATTATTTAATAAAAATAATATAAACATATATTCATGTATTGAACCTTTTCTAATTTTTTGCAGTTAAAAGTTTCAAAGTTTTTTTTTTTAGTTAAAGTAAAAAAGGCAACTGAAGTAAACAAATATAAGTTGTATAAAAATAGCAAAAATAAATTACACTTTTATGAGATATACTTTTAATAGTAAGAATTTCTTAGGAAATTATCATTTTCATTAGTAAGGATATTAAGCTTTATCCATGATCAATTTAAGGTCAATCATTTTGCATAAATAAATCTATAATAAATAATATGCCCAACTACATATGAAGCATTTGTTGGGAAAATAATCATTACGAATAAATTATTTCCTCCCCCCAGGAATAGAAAAACAGATGAGTCTTCATTTTAAGTGCTTAATCATTTTAAATGCACAGAAATAAATATTTTCAAGTAGTATAACCATATTACAATCTAATTGCTCTACAACGGAAAACTATTTATTTAACTACTTTTAGAAGCAAACTGTTTAGAGGTAATTTCAAGTCTTTATCAAGAAAAACATGACATGATGAACAACAGATGGTATTATTAAATATTATTATATTTAATAAAATAATATTAAGGTGGTCGTCTAAAAGCATAAATCACCAAAATCATATCAGTACCACCACTAATATGTATTGTTGAGAACACAAAATTTTTGTCAAAATGGTCCGACATATCACTATAAGTAATCTGTGAAACTCAAAATTCTCAAAATGCTCTTAATATTTTTTAAAAAAAATAAAAAAACCCAAGTAATTGCATTAAATTTCGTTATTTCTTTAGTACGTAACGGTGAAGATAGATGGCGTTAAAGTGCTGGTGAGGATACGCTCTTGGGATACTTCCGCAGTAATAAAGCTAATTTGTTCATTTTTGAAGAAAATAAATATGCATGAAAGAGTTTTAATAATAGTTTCTCAACGGTTAAGATTCTTTTAATGAAAAAACGTCTAATTTTTTGAAAACCGATATTTTGTCTGTGTGTATAGTAATTCGGCAACCCTATGCGGAAAACCTTCGAATACAACGATTGGGTCTTTAGAACGTGAGAGTCCGTCCTCCCTGCTGCCGCGTAATTGCATTCTTCTTTTCCAAAGGTCGAGAAAGTAAGCTAAAGGAGGGTTCCCCTACGGGTGGAAGTTTTAATGCAGTTTTTTTTTTTTTTTCTGCTGTATGAGAGAGTTCTTTCGTTTCTGCTGCTGCACTGCGATTAACTCAGATTTCTTTTGTAGCCCTCTTGATATAACCACAGTGGCGGACTGGCGGGTTGTAGCTTGCCGATGGCAAGTGGATACATAAACGAAGACAATTTGGGCCCCAGGAAATATGGGAGAGAAAAAAGAACTCTTTTTCTCTAAAGCAAATAAATAAAATAGCCCTGTAAGGTCCGTGTTTCTTATATAATATTTCAACTTACGAATTTAAAATCAAATAACTTTAAACATAGTTTCGTTATTTTAAACATAGAAGAATTAAAAAAAAGGGTGTTAAAAGTTTATTTTAAAACGCGGAAAGAAGTGAAAATATAATAAAAATAAATTAAATATGGTATTAAATATTATAGATTTAAAGTAATATAATTAAATATAAAAATTAAATACATATGGTGTGTGTAATTAATGTTACGATTACTTTATGAATATGTGTGGGCCTCACTGACACCTGGCAACCACTATTTTTCAGATCCAGTCACTTACACTGATTATATACGTTAGTTAACTCCATCTATCTCGCTGTCTGCTCTCTTGTAATTATGTCAATAATGGAATTTATTGATTTAAAACAAGATGTAAGATTTAATTAAATATAATCTTGTAGAAGATTATTTTTGATGGATTATTCTAGCATTTGTGGCTACTTATATAAATTATTTTCTTGATTGAGCCAACTCAATCACATCTCTTTTTTTCAAGGGATTGCGATACAATAATGAAAGAAAAAAACGTGCTTTATTTATTGAAGTGTCAAACATTAACTTTTGCCCTTGAATTTTAAATTCAAAAGAAAGAGAGTAAATATTTGTCATCAAAATAAAATTGTTAGCACAAATAAAACACAGCGACAAACACAAAATTCTTCTCCGTACCGTCAAACATTTGATGAGGCATAAGAACAGTTACAAATCATACTAAATTATCACACACAAACACAATTTTTTTTAAATTCTCCATATTTTTAAATACAGTAAACATTTCTAGAATATTTTTTTTTTCATTTGCTAGAAAATAAAAATATTTACATTTCATTTTAATATGGGTCATTTCGTGCTGTGTTTAAAGTAAACATACATCAATTATGCGAATATTTATTTTTACTTATTTTTGTGGACTCGAATGAATCTGCAAAACTTTAGGAGAATAAGTATACTCTCCCTATTTATATATTTATAAAGAAAAAGCGGAAACCTATGACAATTTACGAAAAGCATCGCATATCGAGCTTATTTTAATTCTATATTTACTTGTTTAATATCATTATTTTCGAAATTTATCTAATTTCAGCGCAATACTTTTAGAATCTCAAAATTTGATTACATTTTAAAATTTGGGTAAAAAAGTAGCGAAATATTATTCCACTTTTTTGTTGCCATGTTAACTTGGCATCAATGAATCGATGAAATTCGTTCAGATAATATTTTCGGTGTCACCATAAATAATCGAAATTACAAGATAAACGATTATCAATTAATAATAATACTGGAGTTTCCTAATTTACTCTGTGTTATACTGTTGTTTCATATATAAGATTGACGTCCAGTTTTTAAGCTACACGAGGGCGGTTTTGGAACGGTTCGTAATTTTAATTTTCCATTTTTTAAATGTACCATTCTCTCCAACTCCCTCCACACTAACGTGAGGATATTTTCTGCTATAACTAGAGAGCAAGCATTGACTCTAGAAATAGTTGAAATTTCCAAGATATCGGAACGTCAATGCTAGATTTCCAATTTACTCTTTGTCTACTCTTTGTTACAGCGTTGTTTTTTATATTAGATTATCATCAAGATTTTTAAGCTATACGAAGGCAGTTTTGGAATATACCTCGTAATTTTGAATGTTGACCAATGACGAGAACAATGGTTGTCGCCATTCTCCAAACTTCCACTCCACACCAACGAATAGTGGTCCAGTTTCGGTTTGTAGCGCGACATATATAGAAATTTCGAGGTAGGCAAATGGCTTTAGTACAACGAGGGTCGGTAGAGAATCGCTTGGGAAGCTGAAAGTCATAAGTGTTTTTTATATAAATACACCAGTCTAAGGAGGGTTCACGGAGGTTAAGGTTGAGTTGGGGGAGAATCTTTCGAGCACTTGAGTCTCGTTTCTGTGAGACTTTGGATTTCATTCTGTAAAATCTTAGCCCCTTCGGACCTGGTATCCATTATACCGGACATAACTTTGAACAGCTCTATTAATTCAATAATTGACGAAACTGCATGCTGTTTTTTTTAATTTGATTCTCGATTTTTCTTAGAAATATAATCGTTGCAGAATTTTTCGTTTTGGCATGGAATCATTTAGTTTTTTTTTTAGTTTTCCAAAAAAAAAAAATCGAGAGGAAATCATCGTCCTTTCAAAATGAAGCTCGGCGGTAATTTTGTTTTCAAAAATATTCTTGTTTTAATCCTTTTTCACCATTTAAGGCTTCTTCTATAATATTTTGTGTCCATCAACTATTTTAGTTTAGACTTATCGTATTCACATGAACACGGACAGACAGACTTTCCGCGGACGGATTTGTACAAAAATTTGAATAGAAACCTACAAGTGTGTGTAAAGATCAAATACCAAATTTCATCCCTCTCGGTCTAATACTTTTGAGTTATCGTGTTCTGAACTGAAATGATACCAAGAGTAATGGTTTTCGGACTCGGGGTCTAAAACACGTGGAGATTAAATCAACATCTCAGTTCGAGGTACGCGACGTTGCAAGACTTTCTCCTTATACACTTCGTAAACGAAACGGTAAAAAAGTTGGCTTGCAAGTAAGGAATGGAATAAGGATATTAATTTTAATTTTTTTATAAATGCTTTACTGAAAATTGCTTGGTAAAACAGTTCAAAGCAATTTTCTTTTTTTTATAATTTTTGGTTATTTATATAATTGATATGTTTCTTAACTGTTTCTGCTTATTTCATTATTGATAATATTTAATGATATCAATTCAGATGTGTCACGTTGTTAGCGATCCCATGAAAATAAAATTATCCCAGCTTCGGGTTGTACCAGCTTCGAAATTCAATTGATTGAAAAGACAGCATTAAAATTATTTGGAATTTAATTTGCTTTTATATCGTAAATTATTTTTTTGTTAAGAGTTAAATATTGTTGAATATTTAAAGTCCTTTTTTTTTACTCTCATTTATATTACAAGATTTTTTGAGAAGTATGCAGAACAAATACGTTTAGATATAGGAAAAAAAATGAAACAATATTATTTTTAGTTTTAGACGGTCATGGTTCTAACTTATCCAAGAGATTATTCACGTCTCTCCTTCCTGGCCATCATCTATGCATCATATTTAATTCGATAGGTTTAGTTTAGTTATATTAACGTCCCGTTTTGAAGCAACACGAGGGCTATTTTGGGACGGACCTCACATTTTGAACCACGGTCAGATGACGAGGACGACACTTGAGCTGGTACCCCCCCTCTCCAAGCTTCCACGCCACCAACAGGAGGATGTTTGACCACTACGTATGATTTAGCGTGAAACAGACACATACACGACGGACGTCTTCAGTGGAATTGGGTTTCTTTAATATATATTATGAATGCTAATCCAGAATGAAAACGACACTCTTCTATTTCTTATAGGTTTTACTGACAATGTATGAAACGCCGTGTGTATGGCGCCGGGTATTTTTAGGCAAAGAATGAAATATGATAATTATTATATACTTTCCATAGGCCTTGTATATAATACCTAGCCATTCTATAGAATGACAAATGCTATTTAGGCAAAGTATGAAAAAGATCATAAGGCTCTATTATTTACAAGACGTGCATTCCTCAAAAATGCAAATGTTATTTTGAAAAAATAAAAATGCCGTAAAAAATCTTTTATTCAAAATACGTAAAGTAAATTGAAAGTTACACATATTGAAGTTTTTGTCTTTTTTAGTAAAGAAAACAAAATAAAATGTGAACCTACATGTTACATCAAGGAAGGAAATAATTTTATTTTGATTTGCACTTAATTTTATTTCTCATAAAATCGAATGGACGATTTCTTTCATACTTTGCCGCTTTGTCATTTGGGTTTCAATAGAATGCCTAGGAAACGTGCGTGCCTTCCAGTTTTCTGCATTCTATATTCCGGCAACATGTGGATTGATTTGAACTTCCAATTTTCTTTAAAGTATTTTTTAGTACTCTTTTATGTTAGTAAATAATATACGTATAAAAAAATTAAATTTAATTTAACTACGATAAAAAAATCTTCACATGGTGTCATGAAAACTTCAATTCAGCAACAAAATCTCATTAGAAACTTGATATTGTTCTTTTTTGTTAAGTATATAT
The DNA here is from genome assembly GCA_013235015.1 of Araneus ventricosus. Classification (NCBI taxonomy): domain Eukaryota; kingdom Metazoa; phylum Arthropoda; class Arachnida; order Araneae; family Araneidae; genus Araneus; species Araneus ventricosus. Next base: position 17,639 of record BGPR01016164.1, read on the forward strand.
TATAATTTTTTGTTCATACAAATTAAGCATAAAAAATATTTGAAGTCCAAGCATACTGCCTGACGAAAGAAAAATGATAATTTATATGTAAAAATGTTTTAAATCACTTATTTTTACTTTAATAATTTTATTTTATGATTATAATTACGGCTATTGTAAAATTCAAAATAGATAATTGAATTGCAGTGTATTTTGTTAACTTAAAAAAGGGAAAATTAAATAAATTTTAGCAAAAACAAAAATTATTTTAGACTCAATTTTCAAAATGCATATTTCACAGTTCGAGTTGCAGACTTCCGGTCTCAAATTTTTATTTTGATAAATATAATTCTAAAAATGGCTTTTTACGGAAAAAAGTAGCCGAATCTGCCGTAAAGCATCCTACTATCATTTTGTTTGCGATAAGGAAACACGTTTAACGGTTTGTAAGAGGAGCTTATTCACCCACCCCTCTTTGCTATTCACGCGTAAACGAAATTACCCATATACGATTACAACCACATAGCAATACGCATGCGCTCTGATGATATCGTCAACGTTATGTACAGAGAAAAGTTTCCAAGATTCAGTCAGAGCGCATGCTCACAACGTTTTTTCAACTCTGAGAAGGCAATGCAGGGTAACAAGATACGTAGGCAAATCGCTTTCGCCGAGTTGCGATCAGCGACATCTAGTGTTGGAAGACGACGTAAAAAACTTTTAGACGACCACGTTAAGGAAATTATCATTTTCATTAGTAAGGATATTAAGCTTTATCCATGATCAATTTAAGGTCAATCATTTTGCATAAATCCTATAATAAATAATATGCCCAACTACATATGAAAACATTTGTTGGAAAATAATCATTGCAGATAAATTATTTCCTCCCCCCAGGAATAGAAAAACAGATGAGTCTTCATTTAAGTGCTTAATCATTTTTAAATACAGAAATAAATATTTTCAAGTAGTATAACCATATATTACAATCCTAATTGCTCTGGCAAACTATTTATTTAACTACTTTTAGAAGCAAACTGTTTAGAGGTAATTTCAAATCTTTATCAAAACATGACATGATGAACAACAGATGGTATTATTAAATATTATTATATTTAATAAAATAATATTAACAGATATTTATTTAATGAACATTTTCTCAGTGTAAAAGTTAATAATAAATATTATTCAAAAAGTTGTCTGAGGCAATTGCACTAAACAAACATAAAGTTGAATCAGAGTAACCGAAATAGAATTATACTTTTAAGTGAATGCCATTTTTAATTGTAGATTTACATTTTCATTAGTAAGGATATTTAGCTTTATTAATTCAGGGTCAATTTTTTTTTATAAATACTATATGGAAATCCACTGTGAAAACTTATGTCAATTTAGAAACTGAAATTTAAAAAAAAATGCAGGTTTGCTTTAGTTTTTAGACGCATGAAATACCTTACTATATATTTTAACAAAAAGGGTTGAAAATCTCTCGCTACAATGTCTTAAAAACATACTCTGTATAAATTATCAACATATATTAATTGGCAAAGCATAGAAATGTAAATGCTCATCACTTTTAAAAGCTCATAATACAATCCGTAAAAGGAACACATGTTTACATTCTAAATCCAAGTCAAGATTGAGTAAACAGGCGAATAAATACTTTATATGTTACGTTAAACTATTCAGCTGATTAGCAGGTTTCATGGAAAAGATATTTGGAGAGATGATTCTCAAACAATGTTGATGCTTTGTAAATGAAGCATTTTATAGCATGTACTCACCTTTATTACATGTATATGCATAAATACATGTAAAATTGCAACAGAAAACTCTAAAAAACACATTTAAATGGAAAACAGCATATTTTATTACTAAGAAAAACATAGAAATGAAATTTTTGGTTGAAAAATTGCTTTAATAGGGTTAGGTGGGGTAAAGTGGTCATAAAATCCATATTTTTTTTAAACTTAGGTGGATTATAAATATAAGAATTTGTTAAAATACTTAATATTTTTTGGTTGTTATTTTACATTACATTATTGAAGAACACATTTGGGGAAAAAATAATTGATTTTAACAATTTTATGACAATTTCTATTTGTCATGTTTTTATGACCACTTTACCCCATGGGGTGGGGTAAAGTGGTAATTTGGGGTAATTAAAAATAATCATAAAAACCTAATATAAGTAAGCAAAGTTTTTAAAAAAATATTTAACAAAACTCAATATAGTTTCAACTTTAAAAGAAAATCAGTTTATTTGATCAAATTATACATTTTTAATAACCTATGATTAAAAGTTGGCTCATCAAGAATTTTAAGGATCTTCAGTCTCTTCAGTTCGAACAATGTTATGATTTTCAGGAAAGGTGTAATAGTCTGAAGTTTTAGATATTTTATTGACAGAAAATCTCCTATTTTATCAGAAACCTGTCCAATAAGCCCTTTGATTGATACCCCCATCATATTTTGCCAAGATCTCACAGAAAAACTGTGATAATTGATTATCTGCAATTGTGAATTCACTTGACTGAATAAGACATCTTCTGCTTTTTATCAAGTTTTTCCTTGCATGTTTTTATCTGTTTTCTTGCATCTCTTTCTTTTTTGTAGTTTTTTATTACTAATTTCTTCAGTCAAACCTTCATTATTGTTTTTGAACTTGTTTTCTTTTTTTCTCTTGAATTCTATATTGCCACTTCATGTATAGATGAAACAGGTGGTTATAGAATTGTAAGTACAGCTCATGTCAAATTCTTTAGAGTGCAATTATACATAAATTCTAGTGCAATTAATGCATGGCCTTTTTTGCAGTTCCATAAGTCATGCAACTTCAGTGCCCATCATAAATTAAAAGAACAGGTTTTTGCAAATCTAAAGAAAATTGGATACTTAAAGCCTTTACCTTTAGTCTATTTTTGCACTACCTTTAGTCTATTGCTCATATACATGAGCTTCTTTGTAAAGAATAAAAAGGTAGCATGAAATAATTTGCTTATGTACTAAAAAGTACATCCTTTTTTGCAATTGGCTGATTTCTTATATGCGTTATGTGATAGTTTTGGTACAAAAATTGGGGTTACCCAGTTTCATATCTTTAATTATAATCTGTAATATATCTTAAATTAATATTTAACTAACACCTGTCTAATAAATTAAGCTTAAGAAATTTTAAAACAGTGATGCATGTTAAGCCTATCCCTATGACCACTTTACCCCATCTTACTTAAATTTCTATAAAATAATATCTGTAATTAATTCAGCTTATCTGTTAATGAGGAAGTATTCTTAAGATCTATCTGAAGCTTCCTGCAGAGTTAATTTAATGAAAACTTAGTTAAATAAAATGTAGGAGAGAAGTTCTATTAGGTATTCCAACTTCAAACTGCTACATGAACAAACAAAATGGGTGTTTTCTCCTACTAAAGTGTTGCAATTAGTATAATTTTGAATGTTAAACTTAGTTCTTAACTATTCAAAGCTAAAATAAAAAAGATTACATTTATACGAATATTCATTACAAAGTTATAGCATTTTATTTGATGTATGACCACTTTACCCCACCTGACCCTATGTAAAAAATATCCATTAAAATAAAAATAATAATTCCAATAGCTTAATAAACTGTTGAAAACTTCAATGGTAATTAAATAGAAAAAAAGATGGCTAACTTAAATTTGAAAAAGAAAATTTAACTTTTTATTTTACATTTTTTTTTTCTTTTCCTAATATTTAGTGTTAATTTCATTCTGCTTCTATAAAATAGCAGGTTCATTAATTTGTATGATGAAATAAAATACTTGAATTTGCATCATATATATTGAATGAAACATAGATATTTTATATAAAAATATAAAAGCATATAATGAATAGAAAACAGAGTTGTGAAGTTTCTACATAAAGCCAATATTTTAATACACAGAACTTCAATTTCTTTAATATACTTTTTAAAAAATCAACTTCTTATATTTAACTTTTCTTAGGTAAGCAAATTCAATATAATTTGATAAAGCAGGCATACATATAGAAAAGATCAATAATTATGAAACATTTAAAGGAATTAATCAGAAAAAAAATACTATTAGCTGATTGAAATACAGTAATATCAGAAAATTATACTGAGATGCATCCAGCCATTTCAAGAAAATCTACTAAAATGTAAGGCAATTAGAAAAATGCCATTACAAATGAACAGATCATCTTGTTAGCTGGGCTTAAACAGGGTTTTCTTCTTTCTCCATACCTTATCTCTGAATTTCTAAACCAAAGCAAGCTGAACAATATAAAATAAATACACACCATCTATTTTTATAGTAGAAATAAGTTATTCAAGAATGCAAACATTTTCATTTAAAAAACAAAACACTTATATACAGGGAATACTTATGCTGTCTGCTGGTAACTAAACTTTTCATTCTTAGTATAGTATTATTATCAACTCAATTTCAAATAATGAGAGTAATTCTGATCTTCCTGGTGTATGTTACTCAGTGCAAATACATTCCAAAACAATTTTTTTCTCTTCCAAGCAAGTGCAGTTTATAAAACAAGTATATAAACAAAACAAAAACAATTATGCAACTGAATTAAACTCTCTTCATTCTGTTTAGTTTTTTGGGGAAAACCATACAATTTTTACTTGCAGTTATATAAAAACATAAATGCAGTTATATTTGAAATACTTCAGTTGTGAAGCAATTCTTTACTTACAATACAATATTACACACACAATTTATAAATCTGCCAAAACCGACTCGCATCATATAAGGTAATAAAATAAATAATGTACAATAATCTATGCTTTCTACTAAAGCTTCTTTCATTAAAATAGCATATGTAAAACATACAGTTATCAACTACCACTATTACATCTTGGAAAATGCCTAATTTTATAACAACGACATGGAAATCTACAATTGCAATGGCAAGTCTTTATGAACCTATTATAAGCATGGAAATTCAACTGAACAGCACTTTAAAAGTATATACTTTCTGCAAAATAAACACAAGTTTACATTCAAAACTCAAGCCAAGATTGTCTGAATAGCTAAATACTTACTGATTGCGTTATGTTTCGTTGATCAGATTATTAGTTTACTAAACAATTTAATGTATATATACACTTGAATATGAAAAGAATGTTTGTGTGTTTTTTTTTATCCAAGTTATTTGTTCATTCCATCGTTTTAAATCTAAATAATGAGTAAATCGGCAACAAGAAAAAAAAAAAAGAGAAAAATCGCCAATCAAAAATATGTTTGATCTTGCAAGCTACATAATTAATTCCAAAGTAAACAGAGAGCACATAGCACGTTATGCTATCAGTAATTTATTTAAAAAAGTATATATACCATGTGTTACAAACAAAAATATATTCATTGCAGAAGAATCAACTAAAAAATAAACTATTTCCATGCAACTCAAAATTCAAGTAATTTCAGTTACGTTACGACAACACATAAGATAGCATCGGAAGCAGTTATCGGTTTTGATCCTGGTACAATCGAATCGCTCAGCTGTGGCTCTTCACTATAAAGTGTTTGAAACTGTGAAGTAGCAATAGAAAAGTCTGAAACTGTGAAGTAGCAATAGAAAGGTCTGAAACTGTGAAGTAGCAATAGAAAGGTCTGAAAGTGTGAAATAGCAATATTGATGTTGGTAAAAGACGGGAAACTGTGACGTCAAAGGGCGTCTTGATTGATTACAACTTAGACGTTCTGAACACCCCTTCAAAAGAATTTTTGCTGGCGCCATCTGTTGACAGTATAAAGAACTAAACATTAAAACAACATAGAACGTACATTAAAAATGAATAATACTTTTTTATTTAATTTTTTTAGAACACTTTACTTATATTTAATAAGACTTTTTGAAAATTAAAGGTGTGATTGAAATAACAGTTATTTGGAATAGATATTTAAAAATAGCAATAGCAAAAATATTTGTTACTCAAAAAATCGTGGATTATACATCCCTAGTTAAGGCTTGCCGTGCACACGCCACCTACAATTTCAGAACGTAATGTTATCGAGTTCTGCGCAAGCAGCTTAATTCTGGCATCTTATTTTCGTTGTAGTTGTGTGCAGGGTTGCCATATTGGCCTTTTTTAGGCCAAATTCTGGAAATTTGGCCTTTTTTCAAAGCCCTTGGCCTTAGGAATTTTCATTTGGCCTTAAATTCATTTTTGGCCTTTTATTGGCTTTATTTTTGCATATGATTTTTAGAACGATTCTTAATATATAATTGCACAATTTTTTCAATAAACTTTTGATTTGACACTTTTCAAATGGCCTACACTGAGCTGTAAAACGAAGTTTCCAGGAGAAGAAAGGTGTCTGTCCCCTTTCTATAAACTGTTTTAGTCAGAATGCTTGCAGAAGAAGCTTTGCTTGTCTCTGTACAGCATACAAGAACCATTTTCGCCGTTTTTATTTGTTTCTTTTCATGGTCGAAATCTTTTACGAAAACTTCAACACAAAAGAGTGAAATATTAATAATATTATTATAAGTTGAGAGAAAGAAAAATGGAAAGAAGACATTACAGATATTTTATTATAATCAGATTGAAAAATAATATAGGACATTGTTATTAACAGGAGTTGAGATATTTAGCTCGAACGTTTCATTCTGCACCGGCAAGAACAGAATTTTTTCTTTCTTTTTTTTAGAAGGCCGTGTATGCAGATGTTTTTTTTTTAAATTTTAGTTTAATAAAAGAGTTTAATACATATGTCAATCTAGTGGGATTACTTTTAATGAGTCATTTTCTTATAACAAATAAGGGGGAAATGAGTGCAATTTTCAAATTTGGCCTTATTTTAAAGTCGGTTTGGCCTTATTTTGCTATTTTGATCTGGCAACCCTGGTTGTGTGAGAGCTAAAATTTTTGCGTATACTTTTGTAAGAGCTATGTTTTTCGGTGTCAGAATATTCGTAAATATTTTGCTCTGTAAATTGTTGTGCGTAATCTATAATATACAAATTATTATGTGCAAGTGAGTCTTCTTTCTTGTGTAGGAATTCAGGTTATTGAGTTAGTTTTTTTTTTTATTTTTATGCATAGGATTCTAAAAAGGTATGATATTCATTATGCACAGATATTGCAGTATGTAACACATTATAATTTTATGGGTAACTGAATAAATATAAACCAAAATTAATTTTGTTTTTATCATATCATTTTACGTAGCATGTATAAAATTATTTCAGTAAGTTTAATTTAAAAACATAGCATTTCTTTTATATCATAGTATCACTGTGCATGAAGCAGTCTTGTATATTATTCTTTTCGTATGTCTTTTTTAAAATGGAAGACAG
>BGPR01016164.1:24947-35154 GCA_013235015.1 Araneus ventricosus
GTTTGGCGAAAATAAACATAAACAAATTGGCGACATCCAGATCAGAAATTGTCCTTTAGATTGCACACGGGGTTTGTGATGTGAAATTCTTTACCCATATTCCGTTTAAATTTCAGGTTTATTTTTATAATGAATCACAGTAATCCTGCTCTTGACTTTTATGTGAGTACTATTATAGATGGATTTTTCTTTACCAGTAGTATTATCCGAGTTCTAAGTGTTTAAACCGTATGTGGGAGAAACGGCTGCCCACCCTAAACTTTATTTTCACCAAGCAACCACACCTTAATTTAAGAGATTGGATTACGTTAGTCATATTAGAGTTCAAAATGTTAATAACTTGTATTTAAGTCTAGTTTTTTTGCCATAAAAAGTTTTTACAATGTACATTTTCATATAAATAAGCATCTGTCTGCAGCACTAGAAGAATTGATCAGTTTAGTTAAAATGTTCTTTTAGCATGTTTGTTTTCCTAATAAATCTCAATAATGCTGCTCTTGATGTGAGTACCAATACAGGTGGATATTTCTTTATCAGCAGTATTTTCCGAGTACCGATTTTGGGTATTCTATAATTTTAAAAAAACACGATAAAAGAATCTGAAAAACCCTCTAAGTGTAAAGTAACCAACCACAAATGAATGAATTAAATTGGATTATGTTAATCAGATTAGAGTACAGAATGTTAAAAACTTGTATGCAAGTCCATTTTTTTTGCAGTAAAAAGTTTTTACTTAGTACATTTTCATATAAACCAGCATCTATTTGCAGCACTAGAGAAATTTATTAGTTTAGTTAAAATGTTCTTTTAGCATAAAATGAATTTAAATTAAGCCCTTATTATTTAATTTTGAACATTTAAATATTTGGTTAATAATCAATTATCTTTAAATATTTGACTTGATGAAGATTATTAATAATAAAGAAATTTTACCTAAGAAATTACTAATTTTTATTTACCAATTATCAAGAATTTGTAAAGTAAATTTTCACAGTTATATTTGCTGCATTCCTTACTTTCATTATAAGGATTTAGGCAGTTGTGACTGAACATTAGAAAAATTCATTACGTATCACATTAAAGAGTTACCTGCACACTCTAATGTTTTGTCCCAATAATGCCCCCAAGGAGTGACGGCAGGCGGAATCTATACTCCTTGGTCACTATGCCTCTGTTCAAACTTCTTACATCTTATTCTGAGTGGATATCACAACATGTGCAGTAGAACCTCTATTTGATATTCTTAAAGATGTTTTGTTCCTTGAAACTGTTTGTTTTGCCAGAACTTCTTAACGACATTAAATATTTTTAAAGTAAAATCTGTTAACAAAATTTTAATTTGAAAAAAATGTAATTTAAAATTCAGTTGCTTAACTTTGGTTTTTCCTGCTTTTCGGCTGAAGGAGGAAAGCGCCAAAAGATGGATTTAGATAGATTGATTGGATTAAGGGATTAAGATTTTGCATTCAAAACAAAATAAATAAATGGTTATCTTTATGCAATGAAAAAAGTTTGGAGGTGCTGTCGTTCTGCAGTCCTTATACACAAGCTGCCCCCTGTGTTTAACATTTGTATCTTCTGACTAAGTTATTCTTGATTTTTTTTTTGTCTAGAGTACCTATTACAAATAAGTTGTCATGCTTATCCCCCCTTTTTTAATATCTTGTTGTTTCAACGCATCAACTGTTAAATGGTTTTATTTTCTTGTCAAGTGTATAGAATTTCACTTATTTTCTTTAGTTACTTTGAAAATTGAATAATAACACAATATATATTTTCCATGTTAATGCATTTTGGTGTCTTTTAAATTTAACTTCATTTAACGGGGCTCTTGTTGAACAGGTAATTTATTAAGTTAAATGTAGATGACTTGATTTGATTAGCATTTACAGTAAAGAGTTGTAGTTAGAGATTAGCATTTAAGCAAAAAGTTTTAAATAAAACTTTTTTTGTCCTATTAAAACTTTTCTTATCTCTGTATGTCACATTGCCATTTTGTGTTTTATATTGAAGATGGAGAGAGAGAGCAAAAAAGAACGCTAGAGGGTGTAACAAAGGTTATGAGAAGTTAGGCTGTGTAAGGCCATAAGACTATTTCTTATTTGAAAAAAGATGTCCCCCCTCTTTATTTTATAATTATGACTTTCTTACAACAATTTAGAAGTATTTGTCATAAATTTTAGGAACACTTGTTGGGATCATCTTCAACCTCATTCTTGTAGCTAAAAATTTTGGAGGGAAGTGAAAGTTCTCTTTGTATCTCTGCTGCCCCCCCCCCCCCCCCTCATTCTGGTATCCTTTCAAAAATTTTGTATGATTCTTTTTAATCTAGTCTATTTTAGCCCCCTTTTTTAGTGGTTTCTACCCTTATTTAGATGGTTTAATACCCAACTTTATGAACACATTATTTGTTCCTTTTGATTCTGTATTTTTAAATCAAATGAATAGCAAGTATGTGTGTACTCTGTTATTAAAAGCTGATGTGGTTTTAAAAAGATGTTGACAAAATTAAACTTTGTGAATGACAACAAAACACTGTCTTTTTATGTAAAAAGGTGTTAATAAAATTTTAAAAAAATGTTAATAAAATTTTATTTAGGTTTAACTTAAAAGAATATAAAAACCTGAACTATTTAAAGAAAAATATCTACATAACAATTCCATCATGTGTTATCCTGCTTTTACCATTCTTTATACTTACATTCTGCTTTTACCATATGATGTTAAAATTGCTAATAGCAACTCCAAAAGGTGAAGGTTATCATTTTAAGAGCACAATTTACATGAATTTTATAAATTGTAAACTACAGCAGTCAATCTGATATGTCTTGTATTAACTTTCAATACAATTTTTTTCTAACATTGTAGTTGTTTTGTAAATTAAATTCAAAGAGAAGTTTAGTGTCGTTCTACATTTGAAACATTTTTTATATCGTCAAATATATATTTGAGCTTCCTCTTGTTTCTTACTTTCTGTAAAGATAAAACGACATCAGAGGCTGATGATAATTAATTAGAAGTTTAATTAAGATAGAAATAACTGAATCATGCACGTGGCAGTGCACTTACATCTCTTTGTACCACTGACTCTGAAAAAGCAAGTGTTATCAAACTGCACAAATAAAATACATACAGTTATGGTTGACATATAAATAATAAAACATAAACCAGGGAGTAAGTGTGATTACTCTCGACACTTTCTGTGACTTGTGGGAGGGAGAAAGATATATGTTATTTAATTGCAAAGAAATAAGAAAACATATATAATTTACTTTTAATGGCTCAAATTTTAATTCTTTCAACTTCAAAATTTATCTAAAAACAGATGTTATATCTGTGTTTTCAATTACAAGGCACTATTACGTAAAATAATGAAATGAAAAAGTTTACCATATATTATAAGGTTTAATTAGAATTGAAAATCGCAGTGCATATTTCGTGCCATAGACTTGAAAGTGTTGAATGAGAATTTATTGTACCTTCTCTTTTGGTAGTTATTGATTACAGATTTCATCTATCTATAAATCCAATTTAGCACAAGATCATATGTACAAAATTTTCACAAATAATTCTCTTTTTTTTGTATTGTTCAACTAAGAACTATGATAAAATTTATTACGCTAATTTTCGCCAATAGCTTCATTAGCAATTTTCATCGTTTTTTCACATTGACGAAACGTTTTGGCACTTTGTGTTCCAAAAAAAGTGGAGTGGACTACTCGTGAATGTCCTGCTTAAGGGTCGTGGGTTTGAGACACAATTATACAAAAGATCTGTCATGTATTTGAGCTTAATTAAAACAATTAACCATAGAAGGTTAAATTTTTCATATGGGTGTGATCAGTGAAGTGACTAATTTGGTCCCCTATGTGGCAGTTCTAAAGGAGTGGCAAAACCCGACATGCTGAAAAACAGTTTTATGACTAATAACAGCCGCAGGCCTAGCTTGTTAGTTGTGTACATAAAAAATAAATAATATAATAATTTGTATTTTTAAATTATGTCCGTAATTTACCAATATATGAATAAAGGCTGATGGTGGACACATGATTACGGAACCTGTCTGCTAAATTCAAGTGTCAAATGACAGATTACGTTTCTTTAAAATGTTTTTCTCTGTAGTTTTTCAATTCCTACTATTAGTTCACACTCTCCCTATATATATTTATATATCTTGTTCAATTTTTCAATCATTAATAAAATACTTTTTATTCATCCACTCAAGTTCAAATACATTTTTTTAAACTTAGTGGATGACACTTGATGTTAATACAGTTTTTTCAAATATTAATTCATTAATTAAATTTAATTAATTAATTTCAGTTTTATATGGGAGAAAAAATTTCTCTTATATAAGATATTTAGCAGGATATAAATTTAGGAATAAATACCGTCAGTGACGAAGCGTGTAGATCGCTGACCTAAGTAGGAATTGACTTAAAAAAATTTTTTTATATTACTTGTTCATTATATGTTAAGGATTATGCGACTTGTAAAGGAAAGGCGGCAAAATTTGCAGCTACTCAACGGGTTGTGGTGGAGTGTGGCATGCTTGGTTAAAGAGTGGTCTTACCTTGTCATATGAGCAATGTTCAAAATTGGAAGGCTCTCCCCTATATAATCCTCATGCTTCTTTAGAAGTAGAAATTCATATAACAAAGCTTATCTTTATTATATAGGATCATAATTAATGAAATAATATTTCTCAGCTAAAATTTGATTGGGAAATAGCGTTTCATCTGCAGGTGCAGTTTCTACTGATAAAGTCTTGTCCGTAGGTACAATACTTACAAATCAAGATTTGTTTTTTGGGGCAGTACCTGAGAATAATGATATCTTTAATTACAACAATATTGTGTACAATTTTGGTCACTATAATGTAAATACAATTTTACAGATCTTTTATAAGTGCTGGCAATCTCCTTGAAGAAAATTTTTTAAATATTTCATTATTGCATTTTTTTATGTACTGTGTGACTTTTTTCATTGAAACCATTAGATACCTTTATTTCTGTGAAAGTTATCATTGCTATAGTTAATTATTATTATTTTAATTTTGGGAATCCGAGAAAAAATCATTCAAACAGGTGTAAGTAGTGGGGAATATGATTCCCCCCCCCACTCATCATCAGTGACTTGAAGATGCAAATGATGCTCTGGGCATGGTATTATTTTTTAGACACCTCCTCTTGTGGAAGTTAACATTGTTCTAGTTATTTATTGTTATTATTTTAATTTTGGAAATCAGAGAAAAAAATCATTCAAACTAGTGTCAATAAAAACGTAACTTCACAAAGAGTCAGAATTCATGACAGTGGCGTCTCGAAGGTAAGTAAACCCATGCAACATGATTTTTTTTACCCCAATCATTATTAGTGACTTGACAGGTGCAAATGGTGCCCTGAGCATGGTATTATTTTTTAGAGACCTCATTATTTTTTTTGATGGCATAAACATAGCAATGTTTTGACTCCGTGGCACCTCATAAGGATAGCGCCAGGGCATCTACACCACTCATGCCCCCTCTTCTACGCCACTGATTCAAGAACAGATTGCATTTTTTAAGAAATAATCATTTACATACAAATTGTTTTTTGAATTTTAAGTGGTAATAAAATTTTGTTTTCTTCACCAGGTTACTTCTAAGATTTGTGGATGCAACAGAAGGAAGGGTATTTCTTCAAGGAAAACAGAACATTGTGATTAGATAATTATCCTTAATTCAACTTTAGCTAATTTTTTTATAGAAAAATATCAAGTCCTTTCAAAAACATGCAAGATGGAGACATATATCGAGTCAAATGAAACACATTTGATTAGTGATCTGAGTATGAAAACTTTTGATACTGATAAAAATATCGAAAATGTAAATGACAAGAATAAGAAATATTTCGCATGTGATATCTGTGGTCAGAAATTTTGTGAAAAACAGCTTTTAAAAAAGCATTTTCATACCCATACGAAAGAAAGGCCATATTCTTGTGTTTTATGCAGTAAAGATTTTTCTCGGAAAAGTAATTTAAATGTGCATTTTCGAACTCATACCAATGAAAAGCCTTTTTCTTGTGATGTATGCAATAAGAATTTTTCTCATGAAAGTAGTTTAAATCGGCATTTTCTAACTCATACAAATGAAAAGCCCTTTTCTTGTGATGTATGCAATAAGAATTTTTCTCATAAGAGTCATTTAAATAAGCATTTTCGAACTCATGCAAATAAAAAGTCATTTTCTTGTGATTTATGTGGAAAAGGATTTTCTCAGAGAGGCGTTTTAGCTAGACATTATCGTAATCATAAAAATGAAAAGTCCTTTTCTTGTGATGTATGTGGAAAAGGATTTTCTTCGATAGGCACTTTAGATAGACATTATCGTATTCACACAAATGAAAAGCCCTTTTCTTGTGATGTATGTGGAAAAGGATTTTCTCAGAAAGTCAATTTATATAGACATTATCGTATTCATACAAATGAAAAGACCTTTTCTTGTGATGTATGCAATAAAGATTTTTATCGGAAGAGTCATTTAATTGAGCATTTTAGAACTCATACAAATGAAAAACCCTTTTCTTGTGATGTATGCCATAAAGATTTTTCTCGTAAAAGTCAATTAATTGTGCATTTTCGGACTCATTCAAATGAAAAACCCTTTTCTTGTGATGTATGTGGTAAAAATTATTCATATAAAGATAGTTTAAAAAAACATAAAAGAATCCATACAGTCAATGAATCCTATTCTTCTGATTGTGCGTAGTAAATTATCTTTTGTAAAATTGATTTAAATGGACATTATCTAACTCCTGCAAATGAAAAACAATATTCTGTTGATGTAGAAAAGTATTTTCTCTTAAAAGCAATTTAAATATTCATTATTGTATTCATATAAATGAAAAACTATTTGGTTTATATCTGTATTAAAATTATTCTTGGAAAGTTATTTGGCTGTGTATTATCTTGAATTCATATAAATAATAAAAAATCCTATTCTTATGGTGTGTGTATGTAGTAAAGAATTTTCTAAGTCAATCAAGAGCCGGCACATATTTTTGACAGTCGGGGGAGAATGTGCCAAGCAGCTGGTATGCCCGCGAAACAGTCGTCCTCAAAGGGTTTAAACGAACGAAATACAAGTTTTAAATGGCAGGGATGAGATTCTTCCGCTTTTTTTTTTTTTTTTTTTTTTTTGAAAAAATTTGCATTTTTTTGGCCCCCCCCCCCCCCCAAAATTACGTGTTTTTTTTTTCTTTGGATTTCCGTATCTTCCCTCGCAAAAATTTGCTTTTTCCGAAATTTCCGCTTTTACACAAAGAAAAGAAACCTTCCTCTTTTCCGTTTTTGAAAGAAAATTCTGGGAAAATATACTCGACCATGCGGCTTAACTCCACCGGCTAGGAAACTAGCTGATTCATCTTCTACTGACGAATCAGCATTATATCGGCAAGCTCTACAAGGATGAACATTCCAACATTCAGTGCCATTCAAAGTATTAAGTACCACTTTTCTTCAGAAAACAAAACCTCTGTGGCATATTTTGCAAAAAAAAAAAAAAAGATTTTTTTGGATAAACATGTTAAAAAAAAATAGTTGAAAACTTAAGGTTATCTTGTAGGACCTGCCAAGATGAATAAATAAAAAAATGGTACAAAAACAAATAAATAAACTACATAAAAAAAGAACTGTCAAAAGTGGCAGCTAAAAAGCTGTGTGCAAATGCAGCAACAAAGCAGAGAATAAGACATACAAAAAATCTTCTCAAATAAAAAAAATAAAAGAGATGATTTACCTAGGCATTCTAGAGATAATGTAGTCCCGACAACTATGCCAGTAATTAAACAGATAGATACTAATGAAGACTGTGCAAAACTTTTAGCCTCTACTTCAAAATAAACTTGCTGAGAATGCAAACGCATCCTTTATTGAAGAAAAATCTGTCAAAGTTAGGGGGCCTCCAAAACAAGGGGTGAAGCGTGTTAATGGAGATCTGTTACCAACAAAAGCCGATGATCCTCTGTCTCGATTGATCTCACGTGTCTGGATGTCTTGGAAACACTTCTCGCAGCCTCATATTTCATACTATACGCCAGAGAGGATTTCAGATCTTTTGCGTCCATCAATCTGGTGGAATGTTGCGTGTCTTCGTCTCTGATGGCGTCGACGGAGTACTGGGCTGCTAAACTCTCCCGAACATCCATAGGGCACTCGGCGTAGGCCAGGCTCATGAGTCGTTCCACATCGGCAGCCAATACTTGAAGGCTTTCTCCTGGCTTCTGTCTTCTTGTTTTCAATTCAGTTCTATAAAACTGAGTCAGGTGGCTGTCTCCAAATCTAGATTCCAAAGCTTTCTCGATGGTCGTTAAGTTTGTCAACTTATCAGCTGGGATTCCTTGAAGAACCTCCGCTGCTGATCCTCGGAGCGATGCCACAAGTTGACTGGCTTTCACAAAATCCGTCCACCCATTTGTAGAGCTGACGACGTCGAACTGAGTCTTGAAAACGGTCCACGATGTTTGTCCGTCAAATTTCAAAGGTTTAATTGTTGATCTGGCATACATGAGTTCTGGACTTGTCTGGAAATCGTTTGGCCGGTCCTCAAGTTCACTTACTCTCCTTTCGAGGTTACCGATCTTCTCTTGAACTTCGCTCTCAACTTTATCGATATTTCCTTTCACACATTGTACTTCCTCTTCTATTTTTCCAATGCATCCGTCGACATGGATTTTAATTTCGTCAACTTGACTCTCAACGTGTGCTTGGATCTGATTCTTTATTTCCTCTTGTCCGGATCGCATCTGTTGTTCCAGTCTCTCTTGTCCGGATCGCAGCTCTTGTTGTCCGGATAGCATGTCTTGTTGTCCGGATCGCATCTCTTGTTGTCCGGATCGCATCTCTTGTTGTCCGGATCGCATTTCTTCCTGTACGGTTTGCATTTCTTCCTGTACGTTTCGCATTTCTTCCTGTCCAGCTTCCATTTTCTGCTCCAATCCTGCCATCATGGCAAACAGCTTTTCAAATTGTTTATCCATAGATCTGGTCAAAGGCCCGGTCTCTGGCATTCACCTGAAAATCAAAAAACCCCACTTCTGACACCAAATGTAACGAAATTGCTTTGTGGGTGTACGTGAATGCAATCCAATAAGCAGGATTAAAAAAATAAAGCTCTTTATTTTACAAATATTCCCAAGCAAAGAAACGTAGAACAAGTATTAACACAGCACTAGTAAAAATTCACAACAGAGACTACCAATAAATCTCAATTCAACGCTGAAAGGTTTCTTGTTAACTCACCAGCTCGCTTGCAGGTCAAATTCCAACTGACTCTTCTTGGCTTGAGAGCTTGCCTTTATACTTTTCAACAGGAAGTGACTTCATTTTGTAGGAAGTGACGTAATCTCTAGAAAGTTCATGAAACCAGTAGAAATAGGTGGAAAATTTGAGGTCCTTCTAGAAAATTCCCTTTGTAGCCAAAGTCGCCAACTTTGCCGCCAAGTCGCAAAAATGGTCGCCAAATTTGTCGCCAAGTCTATCATCTCAAGGCAACGATTTTATAGCTTTGTAACAATATAGTGTAATAGTGTTTTTAGGTTACTTCTTAAGACCTATTACCAATTGTTTGCTCGCGTATGATTTCAGTCTTTTTGCTTTTTTGCCAATCTCATCCCTGAAATGCGTAAAACTATAAAAACCATTGCTTTTTTTCATTAATACATGCAACTTTTCCTACAGCTTAATAACATTTTGCGCGCATTATTATTTCGTACTGACCTCTCAGTAAAATTAATATGTCCTGCTTTTTCCTGTTCAAATTAGCGGGACTCTACTATTGAAAACAATTATGCACAGCCTGTCGGGACCTAAACTGATGCTTCGTTCAGTTACGTATTGCTGTTTTCTGTTTTCTTTTATTTCGAGAGGAAGAACTCCTCCATAAATACCCACCGACTCCGTGTTAATGACTCAAGGCAATGAAATCTTCAAAATTCTTCAACAGTTAATTAATGTCTGAAATAGCTCTCAAAGTTCTATCTTGAAAAGCACTACATTTCTGGGAAGGCTACCCATAATTGTATGCTAACGTGTAAAGAGTACAGCATAACTAACGCAATCATTACTCACTTTTCGCCTGTCAGGTCCACAGAATGAATGTCTTGTCTCGACGGCCCTGTAAAAAATGAAAATATTTGTAGAAAAGAAACGGGGTCCTTATGAAGAA
>BGPR01016165.1:0-35147 GCA_013235015.1 Araneus ventricosus
ATTAATCTTTTACTTTCTCATACACCAACTATTCATAGAGTATTGTAATCGTCAAAAAATTCGACCACGAAGTTTTATTTATCTCCACGTTTTAGACCACCCCGAGTCAAAAAAAAAAAAAAAAAAAGTATACCTGTCCTTGTAAGTGTTGTCCTATGTCCATCCAACCGGTACGGGTGCTGTAATGGTATCGGGCACGGGGACATGGGGCGGCGATCTGTCCTTGTAAGTGTACGTGATAAATGAAGTGCATCGAGCTAGATGGATAAAATTTAGCATGAGGTCCTATCACCAATAATGAATATCTGTATCCAATTTCGGTGCAAATTGGACAAAGGAATAAAAATTTTTTCTTTCTATTTAAATCATTTTGCCACTCGCACTAAGCTCTATCGCTTTCACGAATTTCGAAGAATCCGTTGATTATATCGCGAAGAATTCGGTGCAATTTTCAACTGAAGTCTTCGCAACTTTCCCATTTCGTCTTTTTATTTTCTTCTGAAGAAGTTCTCAACTAATGAATGTGTCAACAATTAAATTACGAGCTAATGCTTAAACGGCAAAGCGCTGAATTTCTAAATTCACTTCCAAATATTGGATCTAAATGGCTAGAAAGATAATTGCAAAATAATCATCTGGTTTATTTCACTGCATTTCAAGAAATATTGCAACTATGAGATTAAACAGACCTCATAAAAAAGATACATTTCATTTTTTCCGTTTTTAGAATAGCTACAAAAGTTCTACATATTTTCCCTTGGTTGCGCAACACACATGTAATCCTATTCCCCCAAGAGACATTGCAGTACGCCATGTTTTATGCTCTTAAAAGCGTAGGTAATTTGTTTCTGGAGCTCATTCGACGTAGTTGGTATTGGTGGCACGTAGGCAGTGAGAAGTGTAATTAATATTTTTACTTTCTCGTGTACGAAGTATACAAAGAGAATGTATTGTAATCGTCAAAAAATTAGAACTCGAGATTTTGACGAATCTCCACGTTTTAGATCTCCCCGAGTCCGAAAAACATAATTTTGGAATTGTTTGTTTGTCTGTGAACACGATAACTCGAAAACTATTAAACCTGGAGGATGGAATTTGTGATCTTTACTCATAATTTGTAAGTTTCTATCAAATTTTGGACAAAATCCGTCCACCGGAAATCTGTCCGTGTTCATGTGAACGCGCTAATTCACAAACTGAAATAGTTAGGTGGATAAAATTTGGTACACATTTTTATCATCAGGAATATTAGGTTTGTATCAAATTTTGGACCAAATCCGTAAAAGGGTTTACTGTCTGTATAATCGCATACTTTTGAACGCAATAACTTCTTTCAAAAATTACTTTGATAAATGAAATTTGGTTTGTGGCCTTCTTACCTTAATGGTAGATTTGTGTCCAATTTTTGTGTCAATCGTTTAAAAAAAGTTCAAATTGCAAATTTCGTTTTCTTTATCTTGCACCTAGCCCTATTGGTAATCACGCCGGCTTCTAATTCCATTTCCGCGTTGGACGACCTTCGGAAATCTTTGTAAAAAGTTTCGCCTATTTTTTTCTCCACTGCGTTAAGGTTTCTTGTTTGTTTTACTGGCGTTTAGCTTATTTTTTTCTCTACATGTGTTAGGAGTGTACGAAAAAGTTTAGGGGAGGCCACTCCCGCTGGTTTAAGTTGTATCGTTTCAAAACCCGATGATTATTTCGCAATTGCCTTACGCTAGATATCGTCGCATTCTACCTCGTGAGGAAGTTGAAAATGCTTCGAAAGTTGGCACGTGACTATACACTGTCAAATGATTCGCCGAGGAATAACTTTTTTAAATTTGAGTGGGGAATTTCTAAATTTCAGAAAAATTGTCAAGCATATGATGAGGGGTTTTCTACAAATCAATATTTTTAAGCTTGAATCTTCGAGTATTAATCGTCGAATTGCAATTTTAAATATGCATTTAACTTATAAATACACGTGTTCTTGGGGTATTCAACTTTCATAAAATTCAATATTGCTGTTCGAAGATTCAAGTTTTAAAAATATTGATTTGTGGAGAACCCCCTCGTCATTTTATTTCTCGTAGAGAACAAGAGAAATTCTGCTTGCTGCAATGCAGACCTCTTTCTAAATCTTAATGGTATTCAACTGGAATTTTTGCATAAGCTGCCTTAAATATCTGGCTTTTACGTTATGGAAGGAAAATTACGTTGTTTCGCGCATGCGCAGTAAAAATGTATTTACTACAAATTATCATTTCCGCAAACATTCAAGTTATTTGCTTCAAATTTTAATATAATGCTATTCTATTACATTGTAATGTATTTTACAAGTTTCGCAGAATTTGGCGTAAAACTCCGCATGTTATAAGCAAAACACATGCGGAAATATTTGGGAATTTTTTTAAAGAAATTTTTATCTTCCCGAATTTACATACTATTTTTGCGAAAATGCATGTAAGAAATATGCACATCAAACATAATTATTGATGAAAGTTTCAAATCATTATTAGCTTCCTATGAAGCGGGGTAAGACACCTTTTCGTCTTCAGCAATTTCTGGACGGCCCCCTAAATGCCCTCGTGACAAAATCTTCACTGTAAAATGTGATTTCCCACGATTGAACGCCCCTCGATTCTCCACAACTGATGGTGAACCATTCAAATTAACTCCAAAAGTTTCGCACTTTATAAATCTTGCAAAACTTTTGGCCGCTAGTGTATTTATAAATAATAATTTATCGCTTTTGGCGCCCCTTCAATCTTAAATTGGCGCCTATGGCGGCAGCCGCAATGGCCATATGCTAATTACGGCTCTGAAGTTAATATTGATAATAGTTATTGCTTGAAAAGCAAGAAAGTTGCTTTATTACCAACCTTATAATAGCTTCTCCAAAAAAATTATCTAGAAAATTATCTATGAAAAAGTAGTTGAAGATGTTAAAAGTGTTCCCCTAATTTTCCGAGAAATGAATCATCCACTTCCTGCTAGCTCATTCTCGTACGAACACGCTTCTTCCTGACACGTCATTCTTTAACTTCTTCGTCTTCTCTCACTTTCTCACGTGTTCCTTTAGTTTTTGCGTCTTGTTTATCGTCAGATGGTAGCGGGAAATTTTTTACTGGTAAAAATGAGTGGTGTGAAAGGAAAACGAAACGTTTTAAATGTTAAACAAATATTAGAAATCCTTCAAAAACTTGACAATGGAGAATCAGCTCGTATTGATGCAGAAGATGTACTAAATGAGGGAAATGCAATTTCTCATTCTGCTGCTCTACAATCTGCGGAAACTTTTTAATTATATGGGACAAAGAGGATTTGATTACGGTGACATTACTGCGGTTCGTAAAATATGTGTCGATATACGACAAGAGATGAATAAAAAGCAGAAGCAAAGACGCATTACAGATTTTTTTAAGCAGTAAATGTTGAAAGGAAAATTCCTAGTTTGATGTTATTACAGCATGCAAATGTAAGCAATTTTTATATTTTTGTACTGATGTTGATTTTTTCTTTAATAAAAAGGAGTTTTCGGATTATCCGTGTTTTTATATTGTCCGTGCGATCCCTCCCGGTGATCGAGAGTGCACTGTATATTTATTGTTAATCGATTTACTTAGCATTCATCAATGCATTAGGGAAGTGCATTTTAACCTCTCTCGCAAAGAAGCCAAATGAAAGTTGAATAAGCAGGAAAATGTTGAAATTGAATGGAAATGTAAACTGTTGCGAGGGTATGCAAATTTCGGCTATTGTGTCAAACAAAAGCGAAATCTTTCCTGTTAGAAAGAGAAAACATCCGATGTTAGCGCGATAAGGCATTTCTGTTCTTTCAAAATTGCGTGACTCTTTGTCAGTTTTGACAAACAAAATTACAAAAATTGCATTTTCCTTTTCCTGTACACTTAATATCGTACTGAATAACTGCAGGTTTTTACGTCTATTTCGATGAATTTCATAAACTAACTTCTCAAATGAAAATAAATGAAATGAATAATTTTTTATAAAAAGAAACGACTGTATGCTAGTTTTCATATCTATATATATTAGACGAGCAGTACGCGCACGGCGTTGCCCGTGAAATCAGGACTTCGACATAATGTGAAAAAAAATGCCCACAATGACTAGAAAACGTTTTGAAAACAAAATCATAACAAAAGTTGCATATTATTGATTTTCCCGCTTATTTTTCCTCTCGAAAATGACGCGATTGTAATGACATCACCGGAAGGCATTCGATTATAGAAATGCAGGCTGGGGATGAAAACATATTACGTTACCTCCTGCGAGGAAGCAACAGTGCATTCTGGGATCGTCCGGAGAAGCTCTCGCTGTTATTAAATCTCGCTAGCAAAAAAACTGTTTGAAAAAAGATATTTTAACCGTTCTTCTTTTAAATCCGACAAAAACTTTCAGGTTATTAGCTGAAAAAAAATGAAAATTATAGAGTTATTAGAAAGTCAAATGCTAGAATTTCAAGAAATCCTTATCAAAAATTACCATAAAAGTGACTAATATTTAAAAATTTCTCAAAATTCAGTAAATTATATTGGGAATTCAAAACAAATTTCATTAAAACGAAAATTGTTTGTTCTATCCGATGGTGCATTGATTGTTTTTCAACGATCATTAGAAAAGATACTACAGCCGTAAACGTGCGAAGTATGACCCAAAACAACGCAAAACATTAAATAAAAAAATTTCTAGATTAAATTTTAAAATTCTGGCTTCGAGGTGCATTGAGTCACCATTACGTCTACCTGTGTAGAAAATTTCATGGCTGTAAGTGCGATTGATTCGTCTGGACATCACACACATACGCAAACATTGCCTTTTGTAAGTATAGATTGTCCAGACACGCAACGCGGGAGGAGTTAAAATTAAACACGCCCCTTTGCAGTGCGTTATTAACGAACGCGCAAATCCGATTTCTGTTATGGCGTAAAAGAACTCAGACATGTTTTTTTTTTATTATTATTAAAGCTAAGCAAAAATAAAAAAAAAAGTTTATGGGATCGTAAATTTCACTTATTCATGCTGTGGAATAAATTTCAATAAAATGACTTCATCTGTTTCATTTCTTTTTTATTTTCATATACCCTCGCTCGGTAAAGTTATTTATGAAAACGAAAGTTCGTGGCAACTGATTCATGGCGTTTTTCTTATATAAAGTGAGCCGAATTAGCGGTTTTATTTCTTTTTTGGTTATTTTCTTTCAGTATTTTTTTTATTTGTATTTGGTAATGTATTTTTTTTTTGTTAGTGGATTTTGCCTTATTTTTACTTTCTCGTATACGAAGTATACAAAGAGAAAGTATTGTAATCGTCAAAAAATTCGAACTCGAGATTTTGACGGATCCCCACGTTTTAGACCTTCCCGAGTTCGAAAAACACAATTTTGGAATTATATCTGTGTGTCTGTCTATGAACACGATAACTCGAAAACTATTAGAGCTACGGGGATGAAATTTGGTATGTGGTCTTTAAACATAATTTTTAGGTTTCTATCAAATTTTGGACTAGAATACTTCGGCTGAAACTGAAAAAAAAATGAAATGTGACCTCTAGGAGCTATTTACACAATGCGTCTTCAAAGTTTAAACCTGAAGCTGAAGATTGTAAGCTTTTTAAAATATTTTGTTGAAATTCATTATGTCACAGGCAACGCCGTGATGGTACTGCTAGTAAAACAATAAAGTATTTTAAAAGTAATATCAAATGTTAAATACCTGTAGAAGCAATTGATGAAACCATCATAGATGCAAGACTCCTTTTAAATGCTAAAACTGCGTAAATATATCAGTAGGTGGTGTATCAGGAATTGAATAACTGACTACTGCAGACTTATCAATAGGACCTGTGCTATCAATGGAAAATGGAACGATTGATTACTATCCGGTCTTTTTCTTGTGTTTCTAATCTGATACAACGTTACAAGTGGACAAAAAAAATTCTATTCATTATTAACATGAAAAATAAATTATGTATCAAATTTGATACAGTATGCAGTGAAGGCTTAATCCAATTAAATTTCACGTGTGGCATTGAAAATGGACCGTTCCTGATGCAGTTGTGTGCCGTTGATAAACGGCGAACGAGGCACATGGCATTCTCGCCCCTAGTCAATCATTAGTGGCTTACTCTTTCAGCAACGGATTCCGAGACTACCATTTTTGGGCGATTTTACACTGGAAAGGGGTGTCAGGCAATGAGTCATATGAGCGAATTTCCGGAGTTCTTTGTTAGATCACGCCAGTAAAATGTAAACATCACCCTTCCATTCTTCACTTTCCCTTTATTTTGATGAAAATAACTCCGCCCGGCGCATGCGCAAAAGCGGTTTCCAAATCCTTTGCTAAACAATAGTAAATGTAATCGGCGCTGCGCCTATGGCATGGTATTATTTTGTCGCCCCTTCATCAGATTTAGCGTGGCATTTTTGTCATATTTGCATAAACGCACTAGTATATCGTCTCCACTTCGCCCCCTAAAATTGGCGCCTGGGACATTTTTACTCGTCCCCTTGGCCGTCTATCACTATGCCACTGTTCGGATGTATCGAAATATCATTTGCGGTACTGTAGGTTTTTATAGTGACAAACCATCGCTGTACAACCCTTTTTATATTGCATAATATTGCCTACCTATTGCATGCCTTGATTTTGCGTCAGAATTCATCATGGATTCACTTCCTGTAGATAAGTTTAGTTATATTTACGTCCCGTTTTGAAGCAACACGATTGCTATTTGGGGAGGGAACTATTAATTTTGAATCGCGATCGGATAACTAGGCCGCGGTTTCCTAGTGGTAACGCCCGGGCCGTCAATACGTGCTTGCCCAGCTAAAGGCTAAAAAGGCATTTTCAGGAAAAATGAACTTACACAAACATATTTTTTACGTTCCAAAGTAATATGAGCTCTTGTAAATCAGTGAATAATTATGCATCTGATTACAAAGGGTTAACCCCTGCACTATATTTTAGTTAATGTTAGAAAAAAAAATATTTGTAGCAGTATTTCTGTCTTGATGTAAATACGGATCGCTACATCGACACATAATGCCAAAATCGTCTTGTGAAGGTTCATGCTCGTTATGGCTTTACTTGAATGTTGATCCACCTTGTTATTTTGATAAATTGCGCTTCTTCGTGTGAGCTCAAAATTTAAAATCATAATCTTTTTTTCCCTGGCTAGCAAATAAAATTGATCTGAATAGTAACTAAATAGCGGTATATCAATCTACGTATAACCCTGAAATGAAAATGTGGAGTCATGGTGACTCCATTCCAACTGAGATCCCGCTGCTACAGGAAAATGGATCGCTGTCTGCAGACTTTGACCCAATTGATGACTAGGCGCAGTCTGTGTAGAGTCTGCCTCTCAGGTTTCAGTACCTTGCATGTCAAATTTGATCACAGAAAAAAGATGCCCTTGCAGAAAAGCACTTGGGTAAATGTGGAGTTTACGGTACCCACCTGTTTCTCGGCAGTTTTTCCTGGCGCATTTTCATGTGCCGTCGCCAAATACTATTTTGGACGTGCAGTGCGGTTTTTATTGCGCTCTTGCGCATGCGTCACCTGAAAACGAGAGATTGAGCACTCAATACTTGCTGCATTTTAAGCGTGTACCGGGCAATTTTTTTTTACTTAAAAAAACATCAGCGGCTTCGCTTTCAGCATAGCAGGAAACTAGTAGCTTCGCTTTATTCATTGAATGTTAGGAATCTTGGTTTTTAAAAAAATTCCAAAAACAAGAATTTGCGCACGCATTGCATTTCGAGCTTGTACCGGGCAAATTTTATAACTTAAAAAATATCAGCGGCTTCGCTTTCAGCATAGCGGAATACTCGTTGCTTCGCTTATTCATTGAGAAACGAAACACACTGAATAGCACACGGTACTGAACCGGTATTCAATCAGAATTCCAAACGAAGTTTTATTCATATCTGAATTTATCGACCAATCGCATCGAAGAGTAGAACAAAACAGTCCAATCGAAACGTGGCGCAATATAGCCTGATAAGCAAAACACCGATGAAAATATCAATTTGTGCACATGTCACTCGTTAAAAACATCTAGACGCATCCAAAACAAATGTTCTGTCATCGCCGTTCTTGGCGGCAAAGAGTTGGCGATCCTAAGAGGAATGAAGTAAGTGCGTACCGTAAACTCCACATAAACCAGCACTTATTGCAGTGGTCCTCATGGCACTGCTTCGGAGAAAAATTTCTATACATCTTCTCCGATCATTCTCCCTAGAACCCAAAATCATATTCTGGTTAAAAGTTTATATAGGCATAACACCTTTCCCATGTTATCTTCTGAACACAATAGCTAAAATAATTGCGATTGGATTTGACCCGACGAATTTAAACGTTGAATGAAAATCTGGGCGTGTTCGTAGATGGGCCATCCTGCTCAAACGAGGTGGAAGTGGTGGAGGGTGAAATGTTCATTTCCCCATAACTTCCTTACGATTGAAGACAGAAAGATAATTAGGCGAATTGTCTTATCATATAAGCAACTTCAGTACTGAAAGTGTTTCGATAGCTGCCATAGATTAGAAGTTATTGGTTGAAAAGTAATTTTCAATCTCTAACTTCAACTGCTTTTTGACTTAAGCTTGTGATGCCTCTTTGGAAAGCTCTCATCAATTGCATTTTCTTCCACCCTCTTACGGTCCTCATGGCTCCAACCTTTAAAATTAGACAAAGAAATGGAGGATCAAATTTTCTTTTCCTTATATATCCGGACAAAAGAGTTTAACTTCGCCTTTCGAATTTTCGACAAGATTTTTTTAAAACTCGGTCACGTTTTACAATTAGTTAACAATCGTTCTCGTGATGCAGCTTTATAATTATTTTTATTTTAAATTGAATTTATATTAGTCATTTCAATTAATGAAAATGCTCGTGGTGTATTTTATTAACACAGAAATTAAAAAACACTTTTAAAATGGATTAAACTTACAGCAAATCAGCTGGAGTGGTCTGTCCTAAACTTTTTCGTGTACGCCTAACATACGTTGAGAAAAAAATAAGCTAAAAGGCAGTAAAACAAACAAGATCCCCTAACGCAGTGCAGGGGAAAAAAATAGGCGAAATGTCTTGCAAAGATTTCCGAAGGTCGTCCAACGCGGAAGTGGAATTAGAAGCCGGCGTGATTACCAATAGGGCTGGTGTAAGATAAAGAAAACAAAATTTTCAAATTGAACGCCTTTTTTTTTTTTTAACTGATTGACACAAAAATTAGACACAAGTCTACCATTAAGGTGAGAAGACCACATAACAAATTTCATTTATCAAAGCAATTTTTTAAAGAAGTTATTGCGTTCAAAAGTATGCGATTATACAGACAGTCGACCCTTTGACGTATTTGGTCCAAAATTTGATACAAGCCTACCTTCCTGATGATAGAAATGTGTACCAAATTTAATCCACATAGCTATTTAAGTTTTTGAGTTATCGCGTTCACATTAACACGGACATACAGACACACACGTGGACGGATATTGTCCAAAATTTGCTAGAAACTTGCAAATTATGTGTAAAGACCACATACCAAATTTCATCACCGCAGCCTTAATAGTTTTCGAGTTATCGTGTTTACAGACAGACATAATTCCAGAATTGTGTTTTTCGGACTCGGGGAGGTCTAAAACGTGGAGATTCGTCAAAATCTCCAATTCGAATTTTTGATGATTACAATACAGTAGAATCCCGCTTATCCGAAATTCCAGTTAATCCGAACCGATTTTATTTTGGAAAATTATATGTAATTGAAAAGATTACCCGAAAAGATTTAAATATACAAACTAAAAACAAAAAAGTATTTTTTCAGCATGCCTAATTTTGTACTCATTGAAGAAACTAATGCAATTCGCCGTAAGATAAGGTCACTTCATACAGGAGCACATCCATTATTCTAATGAAAAGGGGAGACATATTCTCTTTCTATTGCTTTTGAATAAAAGAATTCAAGAGATAGTAGTACTGAGTACTTCTAACTTACATTTTTTTAGCACACATCTTTTTCTTTTCTATTTCTATCGGAATTTCGGGTAATCCGAATTTTTTGTAATCCGAACAGGCACCGGTCCCAATTAGTTCGGATTAGCGGGGTTCTACTGTATCTTATCTTTGTATACTTCGTATACGAGAAAGTAAAAAATCAAACTGATTTTTGCTGTACCGTTCGGATTGAAGTGTTAATGCTCGTGATGTATTTTTTGAACACATAAATTAATTATTTGCAGAATGGACTAATCTTGCAACAATAGTCGAAACTTACTCCATGTTACGATTGAAGTGACACAGCGGTGACGTTTCCATTCCAGGGTTAAGTGCCTTTTTACTATCTCGGTAATGGTCACCGAATCAAGTAACGCTATATATTATGTAACAAAGGTCACATTCGCTTGGTTATTGCGGCTAAAAATAGATTTTATTGGAGTGATTAAAAATTAATGCGGCTTTAAGATAACACTAATTCGGTGGATTTGTCCTTGATAAAGGTCATTGTCACTGTGATACTTGGACAATAACAAATGAATCACCGAAGCGAGAAGCGGCTCGATCGTGATCTGCACCGACAGTATTGGGAACTTGATTACTAAACCATGAAAGTATCCTCGAATTCAATTAATCAGGTAGATTTTTATAGGTCAGGATTTAGGAACCGCCCTTAAGCTATCGGCTTTCCCGCTTCATTCACGTACAGCGACGCTTTCTTTTCATAAGTGAATCGATGCATTCTGTCACTAGTGGCGGGGGATGCTTTCAATCTTATTAACCTGTTTATCTCCCTTGAAGGTGTTGGGAATAGTGATATAGTGGTGCCGAAACGCCATTTTGCTATGTTTATTTTTTTAGGGATGTAACGAATAGTGATTTGGCCGAATATTCGGTATTCGGCCAAATTTCCGACCGAATACCGAAAATTCGGCCAAATTTCGGGCGGAATACCGAATATTCGTCCAAATTTCGGGCGGAATACCGAATATTCGTCCAAATTTCGAACAGAATACCGAATATTCGTCCAAATTTCGTACCGAATACCGAATATTCGTCCAAATTTCGAACCGAATACCGAATATTCGGCGGCCGCATACTAAATTTTTAAAAGTATTTTACTTTTGATTGTAAATGAAATATTTTTCAAATTTTAAATGAAAAAAAATTAAGATTAAATAAATTTGATTTTTTTTTTTATTGCTTGTATATTTAAAAAAATGTTAATACCTTTATGTATATTTGCAATATTTTAAATACATTAATTCTAATAATAAGAAATGAGAAAACCTCATCATTTTGGGATTGCTTCAGAGAAATAAGAGTTATCATTGCAGAACGTGGTAATGGCAAACACAGAAGAAAATTGAATGGATAAATTAAAATTGCCAGAAGTAAATTCCTATTTTGGTAAAGAACTTTGAATAGGTAAGATGGAGTGTCCACTTAATTGGTGGGAAGATGTTGAAAAATTTCCAAGGTTCGCCAATTTAGCAAGAAAATATCTTTCAGCACCTGCAAGCATTATATAGTGACCGTTTATTTTCTGAAGCTGGTAATATATATGAAACCATATATAACGACTTCTATAAATGATATGAAACTTTATTAAATATACTATGTACCATGCAAGTTAAAATTGGATAAATATTATATTTTTTTAATAATAAATGTACTGGCATGTAATTCTGCAATGCTGATTTATTAAATATATTTATAACATTTTTTAAAAACGTTTTATCCAGAATTTATTCTGCCGAATATCTGTGCAACATTTGGCCAGACCGAATATTTGGGGAAGGGCGTATAGGCCTAATACTGAATATTCGTTACATCCTAGTTGGTATTAAATGTGTATGAAACCAAACTGAACTGACTTCCTCCTGAAAATGTTAAATTATTGTTCTTTCATCAAAATTTCATCCTTTGCGATGATAAATTATATGTAACTTTATTAAATATACCTATGCACTATGCAACTGATATGTAATTCTGCAATATTCTTTGTTATGTGTATTTAAAAGCACTTTTAAAAATATTATTTTCCTGAATATATTCGGCCGAATATCTGCTTAGTATTCGGCAAAAGGGCCGAATGCCAATAGTTGCCGAATATTCGTCACATCTCTAATTTTTTTACACGAATAAAATAAGAAAAAAAATTGTAAAATACCTTCTTAAAACAGCACGATTTTCGTGTTGTACTTACCCTCGAAAATATGATTGGTATTTCAAATTCACTGTAAGTATTAAGCCACTGGTGTTGAGCAGTGGCCGGGAAAAGTGAAAAATATTGTTTCAACATATACATTTTTTCATTGTTGACATTTTATTATTTCGCGTTTCCAGTACCTTGATAAAACAGTTATGCATTTTAAATATAAAAAAATGTTTGATTGTGAATAGGTGATCTCCTGCTTGGCTTCTCTTTTGCCCGCTGCATTTTGTTCCTCGCTAATCGCCCTATATATAATGTGATCATACGTCCCTTTTTGAACGGGATTGTCCCTTTTTTAGGTAACCTGTCCCGTTGTCCCCAAGTTCAGCTTCGGGGCGCCGAAATATCCCGTTTTAAAAAAAAAAGCAATTAGTCTAAAAATTTTTTTTAAAAAAACGAAAAATTAAAATAATTCATCCAGCCGTAGTGCCTAGTAGGGTGGCAATGATGGGGCATGTGCAATACATCTCATGCGTATGCAAGTTGATCAGGAACGTGTTAGCTGGCACTTATTTCTAACTACATTACACTGCAAAATGTGAAGGAATCGAACACTGGGAATGTCTAGTGAAATTGTTCAAAACACTTTCACATTATAATTTGAATCATGCAAACTTTCGAATAATTATTGAATATATTCAATGTCTGCTCGGCACTGACGCACCCGTAGAAAGCATCTTTTTTTATGAATAAGTTGTGGACGAGAAACAAAAACACAGTTACAGGTCGCAGTTCTCAAAGCAACGTGAATTACCAAAGTAAATTTTAAGAAATTCTGCCCAGAATTTCATTTTTATTTGAACCAACACCAAATATTCTTCAGCAAAAATATATTTTTCTGCAAGATATAAGACCACATAAATTATTTATTTTCACGAGTCCATTCCGTTCTTTTCCTTAATAAATAAAAGCTGAAAAAATATGCGTTTTCTCGAATACACTTACTAATACCTAAAATTAGTAGATGTCCCGTTTGGAGGAAGAAAATAAATGGTCACTTTACCTATATACCACCCAGGTTAAATCATTTCGGCAATGTTCTGACCTGGCTGCCGGTCACGTGCATTGACTCACGCCTGTGATTCACACCTACTATCTAATTAAAAAGACCCCTTCTGTACTATAGCTAACACGTTAATTGCCACAGTACAAAAAATTGTTTCGATCTGCTGGGCCACGGGAAAAAACTGGCTTCATTATACAAGCGCAATCATGAAAATAGTGACATAATTATTTTTAGACAAACTGTCAAATTATGTTTTTGAACGTAGTCAAGCGAATGAGGCAAGTTGTCTCAGGCGGCCTCCTTGATCAAAATTGGGGACCTTAACGTAGGCCAACCAGCTTATTTTGTTTGGTAGGCCACGCTTTACCTGCCTTTATGTATTTATATAGGCAGTGTGAATCATCGCTGAGCTACGGATAAAACAGCAAAAGATTTCACTTGAAGCATGCGTGATTTATACGGCCCGAACAAATAACATTGCATGTGAGACATACTTGCTTCATGTGGCGATTAACATGTTAAGACGGGGGTTCCCAACCTTTTTTCCCTCGCGTACCCCTTGATTATTCTTATGTTCCCGTACCCCTACTGTCGTACCACCCCTCCAACTATCCGTCTATTCGAAGAACTTTATATCAATAATGTTTAGGGCCTAGGTGAGCTTAGGAGTCAAATTACTGGAATTTGTAACATTAGCAGGACTTATTTTTGATTTTACGTTTTATCCATTTTGACAATAGTATTAATTCAACGTCAAAATAGATGAAATCAGTATTGTAATAATTTCGCATTAACTTATAACAGTAGCTAAAAATTACACTTAATTTTGATTTATTTTTTTCCCTTCTTAGTTTGAGGGTAAGTTTAGGACTTGCCCAACTTTTACTTTTTAAACGAACTTGGGGAAACAAGATTCTGCAACATTATTAATCTCTTATGTTTTCTTGTTTCCGCCATTACCGACTTTGCGTTCGCCTACCCCTAATTGGTCCTTCGCGTACCCCCAGGGGTACACGTGCCACAGGTTCGGAACCTCCGTGTTAAGAGATGGCAGAGAAAGGGCCATCTGATTAGATAGATATGAAACCCAGACGCGAGTCATGGCAGCTAACGCGTTTACTGTTCAGCAACGGATTCCGAGACTACCACTTTTAACCACGAGAGTACCACCAACTATTTTACACAGAAAAGGGATGTCGGACAATGAGTCGAATGAGAGCATTTCCGGAGTTCTTTGTTAGATCACGCTCAGTCAAACGTGAATATCACCCTTCCATTCTTCATTTCCCCCCTATTTTGATGAAAATAATTCCGCCCGGCGCATGCGCACAAGCGCGGAGGGTTTCCGAATCCGTTGCTATACAATATTTACGACGACACCACTGGTTAGGAACATGTAAGTGTAAGGGCCGGTGCACACTAGCCTTTTCGTGTCATTGAAGTTATAAAAATAACAATAGTAACCCAACATGCCCAACATGCAAATGGTGGAGACACACAGGGGGAATGGGCTAGTGTGCACCGGGCGTAAGGAGGTGCTGAACACTACGGATGAATCGAAGGAGTGAAATGAAGCGTTTAAAAGCTATAAGTGTTTAAAAATTAATTTTTAAATAAGTGAAAAACAGCAGGTTTTCAAGGTTTATTCTTTAACCTTATTCTTTATGTTCAAGTTTCGAACGTTTGTTCCCTTTATGTTAATGTTTGTTCAAAAATTAAATATAAAATAACTGCAAAACATGCATTGCTTCACTGACGACATTTTATTATTTCACTATTTCAATATCTAGAGAAAATAATACCTTTTAAACGTCAAAAAATATTTTATTGCGAGATGATCCCCCTACTTACACTTCCTATACACTATCATCCGCTACATTCAATCTATCAACCCCCTCTCGCATTCTAAATGCAGTTAACTACGAATGGCTTGGCAAGAAATGGACTTATTGGAATAGTTAACAAATTTTTAACTATTTTAACAAATTTGTTAGGACTTATTGAAATAGTCAAAAATTTGTTAGGATTTATTGAAATAGTTAAAAATTTGTTTTCTCTTGCGTATTAATTTATTTATAATTGACCTGTTTTTTTATATTGCGTAAATGTTAAATATTATTTTGGAAATTGATTAGTGATAAAAATTTAATAGATTATATTTATGGGAAAATACCCTATGAATTTATTATGTTGTTTTGGAAGTCAGGTGTGAGGAAATTATTTCAAATTTTATATGGGAAATGGTAATGGGAATAGATAATTAGAAAATGGAATCGTAAATTGAATTTCTTTGAGTTCTTTTGCTTATTCTTTTATAATTGTGATGTGATGAAAATTTTTTTAATGTGTATTCTATGTTGTACGCTATGAAGTATTTTGGAATTTTAAAAATTATGAATGTAATGTAACACTCAAAGTCATTCAAATTGGAAAGCGTGCTCGTGGTAACTGCCATCAACTTTCAACCGTGTGCTTTCTGCAGTACTTTATAAAATGAAATCTTTATGCATACAATACCACCCAGGTCAGAGCATTCCGGCATTGCTTAATGCACCACTGATTATAACAGCCAAATACTGAACCAGTGGTGGCGATTGGAGGCAAAATTAGGGAGGCAAAAAAAATTTATAGACACCTAAAAGCACTCTGGAGTATAGGGGGTAGACAAGAAAATTTAAAAATTTAGTTACGAAATTAGCTAACTTTCCCGAACACTATTGTTTTTTTATAATTCCTAGTTTTTGGCAGCTAAAGTAAAATAAAGATTTAATTTTTTCCTCAAAAATTGGGGGGGGGCGATTGCCTTCCCCCGAGTCGCCGCCACTAGACTAAACAGTAACGCTTTTTTTCTACGGAGAATGTAAACGTAACGCAAGATGGCAAGTGCAAACGTACTTAGTCTTATTGTGTAACGTTTGGAAGACATCCACAGTTACTGTTCAGCAACGGATTCCGAGACTACCACTTTTGGAGGATTTTACACCGGAAAGGGGTGCCATGCGATGAGTCACATGAACGCATTTCTGGAATTCTCTGTTAGATGACGCTCAGTAAAATGTAAACAGCACCCTTCCATTCTTCATTTTCCCCTATTTTGATGACAATAACTCCGCCCGGCGCATGCGCAAAAGCGCGGAGGGTTTCCGAATCCGTTGCTAAACAATACGTTTGCCAGGTAACTGACGTCACTTAATGGATTCCATTTGCTTTAAATGCTCAGGGCCGGTATTGGAGGCGATTCAAGTGTGAAATAATACAGCAACCTGTAGAAGTAGCATCGCCAAAAGCGACTAGTTGAAAAATGACTGCTTAAAGGCAGCCATTTCAATTTTTTTACATATTTACTTCAAGGAGGATTATTGTTTGGAACAAAGGCAAATTTCAAATGCCTTTCTTTTTAAACCTTGTGCTTTAACTGGATAAAATAGCAGCTCCTTTTCTTCATTGTTGTCGTCCTTGTAACTCAAACGTTCCTGTGGGCAAACTTTCTCCGTTTCAACTCTGGTCACAACTCCTTTTTAAATATTCATGGCGAAATGTCTGAGCTCTCGAAGCCGATTGTGCTAGATTTCGAAACTGCGTCCTTTCGCCGCTTTAAGACAACCTGGAAAATGAACCATTCTGATAATGCATATGGATCAGCGTTCTCAAATAAAATATCAGCTGCATAAGTCAGACAGGGACATTTCTAGAAGTGAAGACTGCGTCTCCCAACGAATTCTCCGCCAACATTTATGCTTTTTTAGAAAGATGAAAACTGCTGTAAAATGACGTTCTGGTGCCCTTGTGTACAAACCTTTTCGCTACTATTATATATACCTAAAGTGACCACTTATTTTTTCCCTCAAAGCGGAACATTTTTTTAATGTTTAGGTAATAAGTGAATTCAAGAAAATGCATATTTCTTCAGTTTTTATTTATTAATGAAAAGAACAGGCATAAAAACGTGAAAATAAATAATTTATTTGATCTTGCATTTTTTTTGAAGAACACATTTTTGCTTCAGTATATTTTGTTGATTTAAAAAGATAATGAAAATGAAATTTTTGACAGGATTTCTTAAAATTTACTTTGATAATTAACGCTGCTTTATAAACTGCGACTTGCAACTGTGTTTTCTAGCTTGTCCGCAACTTATTCGTAAGAAAAAAGACTCTTTCTACGGGTGCATTAGTGCCGGACAGACATAGAATATATTCAGTAATCATATGAAAGTTCGTATGATTTAAATTATTGGCGTGAAAGCGTTTGAACTGTTCCACCTGACATCTTTCGGTTTAAATATTCCCAATGTTTCATTCTGTCACTTCATGCGGTGTAATGAAGTTATAAAGATAGGGGACTTCTGAACATCTTCCATATGTGACACATATAGCATATGCTCCGTCATCACCTGGCTACTTTGTCGATTTTTGGCGCCTTCTTGTTTTAAATTTTTATCGTGGGTTGCTTTCTTTCTGAAAACGGGACATTTAGGCGTCCCGAAGCTGTGCTTGGCGACAACGGGACAGGCTACAAAAAAAAAAAAAAAAAAAAAAAAACGGACTGTCCCGTTTAAAACGGGACGTATGGCCATATTGAACTGGAGAGGTTACTCTCGGTCACCATTCTAGACAGTACACCATTTTGACGTTTCTTGATTTCGATGGTTAAAAAAAATTACCTACAGAGTTGTAAGAAGTTGTAGAATAATTTATCATGAAAAATGAACTTGTACAATTATATTTTTACGTTTCGAAGCATTAAAATGTGCCTTTGTATTGTTTAGGAACGGATTTGGAAACCCTCCGCGCTTTTGCACCTTCGCCGGGCGGAGTTATTTTCATCAAAATAGGGGGAGAGTGCAGAATGGGAGGGTGATGTTTACATTTTACTGTGTGAGCGTGATATAGCAAAGAACTCCGGAAATGCGCTAGACACTTAATATATGCTTGTTCATACCGTTACCGGTCAAAGTAACCAGGCCGTTTTGAGATAAAAACTTTATTTCTCCTGATTGGATGTAAAAATATTGATTTTAGTAAGGAAATATTCAACAAAATAATTTTCGGGCAATAATTCAACAAAAATTTGTTTTGTCCATTTCTGTAATATAAAGTTATCGTCTTCACAGACAGATAAAAATCGTTACGCGTCCTTTGCCGTTATTGACGAAGTCAAGACAGACGTATCGAGCCTAAAACATTTATCATGCTACGATGATTCGGACTTTAGAGGTTCGAATTTTAGTTTTCACAGACAGATATATATGTGGAATCTGGATGCAAATCGTGTTTTCTGATCAAACAACCTTTTTAAGGCAATAACTTTTTCTTCCAGTCAAACTGGCTTGACATGATAAATAACGGTAGACTACACGCCTTTATCAGAATAAACAAAAGAAAATTTGATAATGAAAAATTAATTGCATATGTGTAATGTAAAAAGGCTTTAAGTCAAGTTTGAAAAAGCGATAACATTATATGAGAATTTTTTAATCAAAAGTCAACAACCGATCATTTTGACTGGTCCATACATTTGATGAACTTTGTTTGAATTACTGCTTCGTCCAAGAAACAAGATGAAATTTAATTTCATTATTCATTTGTAGATAAATAAATCGGCGGTGTGTTCTCCGCTTAATTTTGTCTTTATTCTTACACAATAGAACACCTTTTGTGTTCAGTTTCGTAGAACGAATTCTATTATTATTCTGAATACTGTTCAGCAACGGATTCCGAGACTACCACTTCTGGAATTGCGATTTTACGCTGGAAAGGGGTGTCAGGCAATAAGTCATTTGAGCGCATTTCCGGAGTTCTTTGTTAGATCACGCTCAGTTAAATGTAAACATCACCTTCCATTCTTTACTTTCCCTCTATTTTGTTGAAAATAATTCCGCCAGGCGCATGCGCAAAAGTGCGGAGGGTTTCCGAATACATTGCTAAACAATACCTCTTCTTATTGGATCCTAAATTTGATACAGAACAACAATTTTCTTTCCAACACCAAATTCCAAATTTCACTTATTTAAGTTCTTGCATTTTTTAGTTATCGCATTCACGTACGATCGATAAATCGACAGGCAGTCAAACTGTTGACTGATTTGTTTCAAATTTTTATACAGATCTCTAATTTTGTTTTAAAAGCCATATGCCAAATTTAATTCCGACTGACAAGTCGTGAATCGAATTTATATTTTTCGACACTATTTTCAGTCAAAGGGGTTACAAAAGTTGAACACAAAATTCAAAAATTCAGTCTATATAGATACTGTTCGTTTCAGAAAACAGACTATTGTTTAGCAACGGATTCGGAAACCATCCGCGCTTTTGCGCATGTGCCGGGAAGAGTTATTTTCATCAAAATAGGGAGAAAGTGAAGAATGGAAGGGTGATGTTTACATTTTACTGAGCGTGATCTAACAAAGAACTCCCTAAATGCGCTCCTATGACTCTTTGCCTGACACCCTTTTCCGGTGTAAAATCATCCGAAAGTGGTAGTCTCGGAATCCGTTTCTGAACATTGGCACTTTTGGACGATTTTACAACGGAAAGGGGTGACGGGCAGTGAGTAAGACGAGCTCTTTTCCGGAGTTTTTTGTTAGGTCATGACCTTCGTCCGATTATTCCTATTTTTTTAGTTGCACTTTTTAAGTTAGTCTTTTCAAAGATACAACTTTTATATCTGAAATTTTTCCTTCAATTTTTATTAATTTCTCAAAATTTAATAAATAATTTATTACTGATCGTTTCAATATACCGAGACTAGCACTTTTGGACGATTTTACTCCTGAAAGGGGTGACAGGCAGTGAGTAAGATAGCGCATTTCCGAAGTTCTTTGTTAGGTCAAGCTAAGTAAAATGTAAACATCTCCTCCTCCATTCTTCTCTTCACTCCTATTTTGGTGAAATCAACTCCGCCTGGCGCATGCGCAAAATAGCGGATGGTTTCTGTATCTGAGAATGATTAGTATAATTATTATACATAATGTCAAAATATAACAAATGTTCTCTATGGTACTTACTGTAAATAAAAAATAAATTGAAATTGCTTTTTATTTTGAAATTTGAAGCTAATTTTTTTGTGGTTGTGAGGATGGTCGTAAATCGAGAAAGAAGGTGTACAATACTTTCTCTTAGTATACTTTACCAAGAAAGTTAAACAAAACTGCTGGTTTCATGGCTATCGCGGTTTGAATCTGTAATTGAATAACATTTTCAAATGTCCTTCATTTACATTCAGAGTAGATGCTTTGTTATGCACGCAATTTATAATCAAGGAAAATAAACTTAACTCGCAGTTTCCAATGTCGTAAGCTAAAAGTGAATGGAAAGGTTTATAAAATGTGAAAGGAAAGTTTTGGCCGAAAGTCAACAACTCAAAACTGCTTCTGACATTAAACGGAATGTGTTTTTTTGACTAGACAATGAAACTCCTATTCAGAGATTGCAATTTCTTTTACCATTTTAAATGAATGTCCTTATCAAAATTCTGAGGCAATCAACTATCGATTATTCTGCGAGCTAATCGATATGTTTGTCTCCGGAATGTGAGCCCCTATTTGACCTATACCGAGAATGTATCAATCTGACTGTCGTAATTTCGAACAAAGGGAGACAGCTAACCAATGCAGGGAATGGAAATAACTGTTTAATTTCAGGATGGCGACAGAACCGGGAAATCAGAGAATAGTCAGGGAATTTTATCGATCTGCAAAATTCAGGGAAATTCGTAAAAGTATCTAAAAATCAGGGAAAATTAATGGTTACTTGATTTATCCATAAATTAGTATTTTATTTCTAGCATTATTTGTAATAATAAATGGAATTTTTTTTAAAAACTCATGTTCATTTATAAAAGCATAAGTTTTTGATTAGAGCAATTAATTTCTTAAGATTTGTTAAAGAATAAAGATTTGAGGTAATATTTTGGCAGTTTCTCTTGTTTAAATCTTTGCTAAAATATATATTATTAGGTACGCTGAATTACACTATTTTTATATTTATTCTGCAATATGTTATTCTGGTACCCATGCAAAGAACACCAATTATTGAACTGTTTTAAAGTTTTGAGCAAAGATCATAATAACCTTTACTGTTAACATAATTTAACTTGTGTTGCAAAGAATAGTTTTAATGTTTCTTAGAATTCTTATGCAGTTTTTTTTTTAAAGCAAAGTATTTTGTTAAAATTTCCAGTATTTTTTGCATACAAGAAATGTAACATACCGTTTCAATAGATTTTTTTAGGATGTTCATTCCATTTTTTTTAAATTAAATTTCATAAAAAAAATTTTCATATTAAATAACTGGTAAGTGTTTTTAATAATGTACAGTAGTCTCCCTACAGCGAATTTCTCCCTATAACGAAGATTTTTAATCGGAATGTTAAATAACATTCAAAATATTCTCCATATAACAAAATGGTTGTGTCCTTTTAACGAATTTTTTCAGACATTTATCTTTTCGATTTTTGTCATTTTTGAGGGAAGTTGCTAATTTCTGTGCAAAGAAATCGCTCACGCGTGCAACCACTCGTATTGTTCATTCCAGCGATAACGTCTTCCTACAAAAACGCTAGCTTAGGAGACAAATGTTTCGGAGGAAAGAAAAGCAAACAAAGATTCCCAGCTTTGTTATGTGCCAACTTGACGGGCGAGGAAAAGCTAAAGATGCTTGTTATTGGCAAAAGTAAATCTCCAAAGTGCTTCAAAGGAATAAAATCTTGAGAATTAAATACGAATTTAACAAAAAATCGTCGATGACGTCTAAAATTTTTGACAGATGTTTGAAAGCTTTGGACAAGCAAATGGGACAACAACACCGTAAAATCGCTTTATTATCCAATTCATTCAAAAGATTGTGGAGAAAAGCTAAAAAATGTTAGTGTCATTTTCTTTCCTCCTAACTGCACAAAGATTTGCAGCCACTGGATCTCGGAATAATTAAAAATTGAAAAGTGCACTATAGGAAAAGAATCTTGAAAGAAATGATCAGTGCAATTGAAAAAAATGAAACCGTTCAAGAAAACATCGATCTTCGAAAAGCCATTGCACAACTTTATTTATTTAAGTTTGGAAATTTGATGCAACTGCTAAAACAATCCGTAATTGTTCAAAAGAGGAGGCTTTAGTAATCAGACAGATGGCAGTGATTCCGACGATGAAGATGCGATCTTGGCCGACTTGAAAGAAAAATGGAAACGAATGGAAGAATAACAGATGATGCAACTCTCTCCGACTTTTAGAAATGGACGCAGAACTGTTAACTGCTTCATATCCTACAGATGAAGAGATTTTGAAAAGTTTAATGGGCAACAATAAAGGCCAGGAAAATGACAGTTATTCCCAAAATGAAGACGTGATACAGCCAAAACCATATTGGACTGAAATGCTACAATCATTCGAAACCATTAAAAGAGGTTTCCAAATGGAAGAAAATGTGCCCGACTCTATTATTAGCTCACTCATAAAATGTGAAAATTTAACAACACGAAATGCAAAGCAATGTAAAGTAAAGGAATTTTTCAAGTAAAATAAACGTAAATACATACTAGTACATATTATTTAGGGTGTCCCAAGATACAAGGGGATTTTTTTTTTTTTTTTGCAAAATCGAATACGCATACCCTCTATTTTTTTTTTCTATTTCACCTCAGTAACATAAATAAAGTATAATTGCAATAAGATAACGGTAACCCGTGCCGACTTTAGATCAAACTTGAACGTGAAATCTTGTACGAGGAATAAATACTATGGAAAGATTGTGAAATGTATGTTTCTTGTAAGACACTAATTTATTCAAAGCAGATATTTATTACCATATTACAGTAAAAGAAGCATTACTGTACATATTTTCGTTTCAATGTTTGTTTTTTTCAGTCAGGATAGATCTTCATGTGTTCTTGTATGCAACGTAACAAAAATAGTTTTTGTTCCTCCTCAACCGTTATTAAGCCATAAAAGTCCTGCATCATTTTTCCGCTCTCTCAGCTGTATCGCTCACTGTTCTAAGCATTGAGACCGTCTTTCTAGCGTCTAGAAACGAAGCGTTATTCGCCCATGAAAATGGACTCGTTGAGAAAACTATCATCAATTTTGAGTCTAGAAAACAATGACTGGCTTTTGACTGAGATGAAATCAATGATACTTTTCTCTGTAAAAAAATAAAATAACAGGTAATAATTGCGTGACATAAAAAAATAACTAAATAAACAGCTACAAAATCAATGTATCAAACTCACCATACAATGAACCACAAAGTTCTTCCTTCGATGGAATGTATCTTTTCCCATGGGTCAAGAAATTTTCTCTATGAAAATTTGATGCCATTTTTAATTTTTTTTCTTCGTCCACATCATCATCAAAAAGTGCTAAGACTGCTGTGCTCTGACTTTCGTCAGTCAAATACCATAAATGCTGCCTAAATTTCTCTAAAGCATCTTTCTAGATACTTTCTTTCACATTTTCATAAGCTTTCAAAGATTTCAAAAAGCACAAATCTTTGTAGGGTGCTTTAACTGCCAAAATGAATTGAAGCCATGGTGTAACGTAGATTGTCACTATAAATAAACAGACGTCTAACAGTGCTCCCTTATCCTTGGTGTTTAGTTTCAGCCGAGAACTAAATAACGATAGTTTTAGGGAGTCAATCGCTTGGGCCATCTAGCTTGGTGCATGGCACCCGGAGGTCTGATTTTAAATTTTTTTTTCCTGCATCTCCACCTAAAAATACGATAGAAAGTTCGATCAACTCTCGATAGTCATCTCTGACCATAACATCCTTAAGTTCAGCGCGGTAAAAGTCAAACAAATTTTCAAGTTCGCGTACGGTTCGGAACAATTCCATTGTTTCTCTATAGCACTGTATTTTCGTGAACTCTGTTTTTCCAATTATCTTTGAGCTTTTTAAAGAGTGGAATATCGGGGCTTGTTGTCACTTGTTTATTTTTCACTTCGAATACGGCCTTTAATCAGTGGCGGACTTTGTCAATATGAGGCCACAGGCGTAAAACTGCTTTGAGGACCCCCTCGGCCAACCCAATGTCGCAAATTCACAGTCGGCTTAGCACTACGATGTACGTCGAATAGGTTTTGAGGCCACCTAGATTCTCGGGACACGAGGCGAGCGCCTCTAACACCTGTGCGAAAAGCCGCCACTGCCTTTAATACCAGTTCATGGTGACGGCAAGCGAAAAAAAGCATTTCCCTGTAAAATGTTTGCTCGAGGAGCGCACAAGCACCATTAAAACGACCTGTATTCGAAGCCGTAGTATCACAACTGAGAATTTGGACTTTGTCTTCGAAATTCCAATCTAAGATCGCCTTCCAAAA
The DNA here is from genome assembly GCA_013235015.1 of Araneus ventricosus. Classification (NCBI taxonomy): domain Eukaryota; kingdom Metazoa; phylum Arthropoda; class Arachnida; order Araneae; family Araneidae; genus Araneus; species Araneus ventricosus. The sequence goes on from BGPR01016165.1 coordinate 24,534, forward strand.
AGCCTGCGCCTGTTCTTTGCCTGTAGAATTATCCAGTCTCGGCACAGCAATGAGTTGCTCTTTAAGTCCATATGAAGTAACTATAGGCAAACGTTCTTCTTTCGATTTTCGTGCACTCAAACCAGGCAACAGTTTGCCATCCGAATGTAAGGTCACTACATCATGTACCTTGTTTTGGAAATAAATTTTTATATTTTCTGCGCGTTCCTTCCGTTTTTCTGTTCGGATTCTTTGAATTGAAGACTTACTTATAGGAAATTCGTCAAAGTTATAACCAAGTGCATCAATAGCAGCTTCAAGAATAAACATAGAATCTCGCATACTTAACTGACACCTGTCTAATGCAACAACTAACTTTGGGGTAATAAAATCTTTCCTCATTACTGATTTACTTGTCCCAGGTTCTGAGCTTTCGATCAGTGTTGGGAAATCTTCTGAATCCATATTTTTACTAGAATATGAAGAGGAATCTTCTTGCAATGGTCCGTAAGACGTCGAGGATGTTGAAGCGGAAACATATTTGATTCGCCGATTTTCTTCTCTGACATCTCGAAGTCGTGCCCTTTCCTCTTTGTCGGTCAGTTTTTTATCCACTCCACCCAAATGACCGGGTCGGCCAGGCTCTCTTTGGCGCTGCAAGGACATCCTATCTTCCTCTATTTTCATTAGCTGAAGTGCATAAGCGTGTGCAATGTCGAAAAAATTGTCTAAATCACTTACAAATTCTTGTTGTCGCCTCTTTAATACGTCTTGTAATTTCTTTGCATTTTTTGTAAGTCTCTCCAGACTTGATGCACATTAACAAGTTTCTTCATACAATTTGGCAACGATTTGGTAGGCATGCGTGCCTTTTATCAAAAGATAATACATTCGCGAATAGCAAGATTTGCACATTCATTAAAAGTTAAATTCACTTCTCGAATATTGTTAAACATAACTGCGAGAACTTGTCCATTAGAGGGAAATTTTGAACCCGTTATTTGATGTTTTATGTCCCCTATTAAAAATATTACTTTTTTAGAACTATGCAATTCCACTGCTATGTTCTGTTCACTGATTAAAAATTATACAAACACCTACTACCACCTACCACAACACTTTACCATTTGCAGCTTTGCAACAGACACGTGCCAGGCTGATACATGCCAGCGTTCGTTGTCTTAAGTACACAAGTATTGATTGACACGTTTAGATGGAAGTCGGCACGGGTTGCTGTGGTTCAAATTACATAACTTTATTTATAATTGTTTTGACATAAATGGAAAAAAATAAGAGGGTATGCGAAAAAAACGACTTTCATTTTTTGGGACACCCTTTATATATATATATATATATATATATATATCTCTTGATTAAAGGTGAAATGTCGAACATCTGAGTCAAGGAAAAGACGTTAGTTGAGTCATTCTTCTTTTATTCAGTCGTAGACAATAGTAGGTTACTTTTCAATAGTTAAAATAATCATATTATACGAGTATCCATGACCAGACTAGAAAAAGGTAACGCGCGACGTTGTTATTCGTTTACATGTTGGAGTAGAAATAGGGCAGATAAGAGATGCCCAGAAACTTTAAGTACCCAGAGAAGGAAATTTCCCCGGAAAAGACATGACTCGAAAAGAAAGTAGTAGTGCGCTTATTACGATGAAAGTAGAAGCAATTAAAATGAGGTGTCGTTAAAAGATTATTTAAGAAAGTTAAAAAATTAAAATATCACATCTCTAAAACTAGGAATTACTAAGAAACTGCTCTTTAAAAAAGCAATAGTGTCCACCAAAGCTAGCTAATTTTGTAACTAAATTTTTTTTGTCTACCCCCAGTGGCGTAACGACCAGAGGGTATAGATGCCCATGAAGTCAAAACATTGTGCCATTTTTAAAGTAAAATATGGTAAGGGAGTGTAGAAATAATACAATACTCCTGGAGCCATTATGCTTGTGAAGCCACTACTGACAACTGGGATTTTTTAAAAAATCATTTTTCGGTCGTTACTTACTCTCGCTAGGCCACTGGCCATGGCTACGAAACGTTAATGCATTTATATCACTTTATAAAATCAAATGTGATGAGGGGGCAAACAAAATACCGTGCCCCGGGCGTTGTTTACACAAATTAGATGATGTCGGAAGGGGGGCGGAAAAGTCATATGACCAGGGCGCCACTTACCTTCGCTACGCCACTGTCTCTATCCCCTATACTCTGGATACTTTTAGATGTCAGTAAATGTTTTGTCCCCTCACCTTTTTCACCCAATCGCCGACGCTGCACACGATCAGGCGCTTGGTTGCTCGAGGTCATACTTCAGGGTTAATTGTTATTCTGAATCCAACCAGTTGCGCCATTCCCACGACGCTTACACAATCTACAATTGTTCGTAGGAATTATACTGAAGTCTTCGTCAGACGACTGGCTGGCTTTTGATGTCCGAGCATTTGCCGACATTTTACCGGAACGGTCGAGCCACCCCAAAAACCTCGAGCAATAGCGATTCTTGGCGTTCCCACGACGGGAGATAAGGCTCATTTCAGACAACGAATGTCAAACCACTGACCATGAGATGGGGGCTTAAGGAGCAATGAAGAGAACGCGCCATATTGTTTGGGAAAGTCGAGGCGATGTCGCTCCCTACGTTATCCTTTGTTTGTTAAACTGTTTTAATTGCTTTTCAGCACCTACTTCCACTCTAGCAAAAACATAGGTACGATGCGAATTGAATTATATATTAGTTTAATACCTTTGCACATTTATGAAGTGTTTACCACATTAGTTATTTCTTCGACTACAAAATTGTCGACCTTGCATTGAGAACACGCGGCCCTTTTTTTGCGTTCGCATGCAAATCGCGCCAGAAAACTTTAGAACCACCTTCGCGACGCTTGAACCTCTGCGAATGAAAACCCCACGCCTCACAACCTCAAAACGTGAATGCAATACGAGTGACCAAAATTGAAATTTCACGCGCATCCTTCAACTCGAGAAAAACCCACAGCCTTCTCAGTGACCTTATAACTGTCAATTCTGTTCTCCCCCCCCCCCCCTCTCCTTGTTCTAGTGCACGTGCACTTGTTTCTCCCTCGAACCTGCTCGAGCGCGAATATTTACTCCTCAAACGAAAGGTGAAATCTGCGAACGTCTGAAGAAGGAAAAAGAGGAGGGGTTGACCTCCTTTTTCGCATCGCTTTTTTCCGCGTGAAATTCGGAGGAAAGCGATGGAGGTTTTGCGAAACGACGAGGATTTCATTACTCGGCTGTTGATCTCCAATAATGATGCCATAGTCGAAGATGATTGAAGTTGATAATAGACAGAAAACTACGAACTGTGGGTGGCGTAATATCTATGGCGATAAGACGTCCCGGTTTCTGCCGATTATGAATCAAATGTCCCGGATTTTACTACGAAACAAATCTACACTTAAAAAATGCAATGTGTGTGTCTGCAATGTCCAGACGAATCTATCGCACTTACAGCCATGAAATTTGGCACAGAGATAGTCGTAATGGTGACTGAATGCACCTCGAAGCCGGAATTTTAAAATTTAATCTAGAAAATTTTTTATTTAATATTTTGTGTTTTGGGTGATTTTTCGCACTCATTTCTCAATAGCAAGACTTCGAATAATTGCACGAAAAAAATAGTTACACCATCGGAAAGAACAAACGATTCCCGTTCTAATGAAGTTTGTTTCGTGCGTGTAACGTAATTTACTGAATTTTGAGAATTTTTTGAAAAATGGTCACTTTTATGGTAATTTGTAAAGATTTCTTCAAATTATCGCATCTGACGTTCTATCATCTCTATAATTTCCATTTTTTTTTTTTTTCATCTTATAACTGGAATGTTTCTGTCGGATTTGAAACAAGAACGGTTAAAATATCTTATTTCGTTTTTTTTAAATTAATTTTTCCCTGATCAGATCAAACAGTTTTTCTTTTTTTGCCAGCGAGAGTTTCTCCGGACGAGTGACCTTCCTCCCAGCAGGTGACATCATATGCTTTCATTCCCAGCATGCATTTCTTCAATCCGATGTGTATCTTTTGTTTTGATTTTCTTTTCAAAACTTTTTCGTGTCATTGTGGACATTCTTTTTTCCAATTTTGTTGAAGTCGTGATTCCACGGGCAACGCCGTGCGTGTACTGCTAGTAGCTCATAATCGCCAGAGGCAGTGTTCTCCCTTAGTAGTCTTTCTGGTATACTTACGCAATTATGGAGCTATTGTGTTTAGCTTCGTCATATAGTGAAGCGCAAGAGTACCAAACTCCTTGCTCACAACGTGCAACTTGGTGGCCCAGCAGACTTAACAGTATGCAGCAATTTTTTTAATAAAAATCACTCAAAAATTGGCATGTGAAAATATTTCTGTATTGGAAGTTCTTATCGGTGCGAAAAATTTTCACTAGGAAACGAATCTCCAGAATTACTGACATTCACTTTGGACCAGTTTTGAAAGTAACTACTGCGGACAAGATATATCTCTCGAAATGGGAAAGATGGTGGCAGAGGAGAGATGCCAAATCTCAAGAAAACATTAACTTCACCGTTTTCCTTGTTCTTTTTATAGTGTTTCGGAAATAAACCTACTTTTCCATAAAGAAAAGAAAAATCAAGGTGTTTTTTTGCGGCCCACATAAATTTTGACTTGTTTGTATGGCTCGTACTAGCATGCGAGTTTGATACACTCGATGAAGAGGACCGAGTGTGATTTTGGGCATTTTTTCTCTCTACCGATCGAAGGCAAAATTTCGCAGATAACAGGTGGTAAGAACACTGTGTACTAAGTTTAATTTGCCTAACTTGAAGACGTACAAACTTTTCTAGGATTGCCCCTCCCCTCCCCCAAAAGAGGCTGCGGTGGCCTAGTGGTAAGGTCTCGGGGTCGGAGGGTCGCAGGTTCGTAACCCGATTCCACTGAAAATCCGCCGTGTATGGGGCCTGTTGCACGCTAAATCATACGTAATGTCCAAACGTCCTCCCGTTGGTGTGGCGCGGAAGTTTAGAGAGGGGGTGCCAGCTCAGGCGTCTTTCTCGTCATCTGAACGCGGTTCAAAATTACGAGATTCGTCCATAAATAGCCCTCGTGTTGCTTCAAAACGGGACGTTAACCTAACCTAACCCCGCCCCAAAAAAATGGCTAGACTAGTCTAGCTTGATCCGTTTTTCAGAGTTCACAGAGAGAGATAATTCCAAAATTATCATTATTATTATTAACTCGGGCAAGTTTAACCCATTCGCTACGGGGCGATTCGCTTCGCTGTAGCGCTGCTACTAAGCCGGACCCGGCGCCAAAAGTGTAAACATTGCGCTTGGACAGTGTTTGGCGTTTGGGTTTACAACGCTACATTGACACGCTCTTGGAAGAAAAGGGACTTTTCTTTAAATCAATATATTCATAAATTCTACATAAACAATAATTATTACAATTAAAACATAATTAATATATGTGGGATTTGAGTAATTTTTATATATATTTTTATAGTAGCCGCCTTGGGCGACCATCTTGTTCGCTGGAAATGTAATTTCAATTGAATTCCTTATGCATAATGTGTGGGGGGTGACGCTGTAAAGACAAAATGGTATTGTATTTAATTTAATGTCAAATATGACCATGAACGAATATGAAAGTTTTGCTCCTGGTGCCATTTATCCTTTTTACGCCACTGGCTACCTGCATTGTTGAGGGGTTTCCACATTCTATTGTCGGGGGGGGGGGCGGCGGCTACATGCAAAAAATGTAGACTACTAATCCTTCAGCAATCATCTGGCACGGCATTCTTCTGCAGAAGTTCCCAACCTGTGGTACGCGTACTCGCAGGACCTTTTGAGAAGTACGCGAAAATAACGTTGTTAATGGCGGAAAACGCAAAGCATTAAGGGGCTAAAATTAAAAAATTAAAATTGTTTCCCCGTAAACTCAGTATTAAAACAATAAAATATTTACTACCTTTCACTAACACGAAACTTGTGGAAAGACTATTCTCGTCTTATTCTTATATTATAAACGAGTTTGGCGCAGCTCCAGAAATGAGATATATGTCTTCATTTGAACCACATTTTCAGCTCCATAAAACAAGCAAATGGATCGCATTGATGTTGTCTTCCATGTGTATAGTTGATTATTACGTTGAGTAATTGTTAGCTCTCAGCATAAGTTTACGCAATATTATTTCAATGTTATTTTCATTTGCTTTTTTCGTTAAACTAATAATATTGTAAAAAGTGGAAAAAGCGTAAAATTAATAATAGGTAAAATTGTTACAAAATTAATTCGTTTGACTTGAGCTAACCTAAGCCCTTAAAATTATTAATAAAAACTTCTTTGTGCTGAGGATGGTTGGGGGGAGAATATGATAGTAGGGGAGTACTCAAAAATAATGTATGGTCTTTGCCCAGTGATACTGGGGTCTGATGGGATATCACAAGACACAACAATACAGGATATTAATTTTAATTAAGATTTCTTGGTTAAGGAACTATTTACAAGAAATATACAAAAATGATATCATTCAAAAATCTGCCTAACTCAGGATGAGATAGCGAGAGTCAAAATCAAAAGTTCAAAACTGGATTCAATAGCAGTTCTAGGTGTGAGTCTACTCGTAAGAAAACTAATAAAGTTCAGTAAAGTTCAATTCGGGTTAAGTTCAAAGTCCGATGGCCGGAAATAGAAGTTTGAGGGATTCTTCCACTCAAAACGTTGAAATAACTTCCAAAGAGTTATATGGATTACCAAGGTAGGCAATTGGTAGTGTTGTATTTCACGCTCACTATTCGAGAACAATTCCGAAAAATTCTAAGATGCTTTCCCAGCTCTCTAAGAGCTATTCAGCCAAGGTTGGCTTTCGGTTTCCACGGGACTGGGCGCCCGTACAAGTACAGAGTCTCGAGCTGAGACTTGACTTCAAAATCACCGATCACGAGAATCGAGATTCGAATCGGACTCCGAATTCAATCTCGTCTTCTCGAGTCGAGTCGTCTCTGAGTCATCGTCGTCGAGTCCTCTTCTCGTCTTCCAAATTCCAGCTTAAAAATCCCTTTGACCATCCCCTCTGAGGCGTGGCAGAAAGGTTAACCCTCCGTGATTTGTCCGAGTGACGAACAATTTAACCAACCAACAACATGCTCTCCCCCTTCCCGTTTCATCATTGGAAAGAGTCGCAACGTAAAGAGTTCTTTTGTCGGTCAACCTGGGCGATCTACCAACAGTCAGTCGGCACGGTCCCTTCAAACCCTTCCTGGTTATGTAATACAGGGTCGTTTTTACGACATCGCGACTTCCTTTCTCTTCTCGCTTTCGGCGAGTTCGTTGGGGGTCTGGTCTCGTGGGAACTGTGGGCTCCGGGGGCCCCACAATAAAAATACTAATCGAGGAATACAGGAGGAAAAAAAAGTTCGATTTTTTTTATTTCGCTGTAGATTAGATTTAATTAAATGTCATTTATTTTTTTATCTTATGATGAAGAATTTGTTGAGATTAGTAACAGCGAGGGAAAAAAATATTTAACTGGTTTTAACACGGAACGCATTTTTGTTGTTTTAAAACCTCAAAACGTGGCATAATAGCGAAATATTCCGCGATACTCGCAGTGTTTAAGGGCCCATCTGGTATTCAGTAATTTCTTTGATTCTTTCTTAACAAACCAGCCGCAGCATCATTGTTGATCCTGTAATTGTTGCAATTTCTTCTCGTATCTTTTTTCAAACTTATATTTTCATTTTCACATTTCCACACATCTTAAACCTGGCTTAGCTTCAACCAAGTATTCAAGTTTCATCATTGCAACGAAACTTGATTGTTTCGCAAAGACGGTGGGGAATTGACCCTAATCCCTAAAGCAAATTCTAGTTCAACTTTCTCTTGCCTCTGTCGGCGTCTGCTTCTTTCTGTGGCCTCCAATCTTTTTGAAGCTTGCTAATCATTTTTCTCTCGCTTATTCACATTTCTTAAAGAAACGTGTTTCTATCAGCACAGCACTGTCCATGCATATCCCTAAAGGAAACCACAGGTCCACACACACACGAAGGAAAACAAATAATATAATGGTGGTACAATATTTATGAGAAATAACATGATTGCATGCACTGCAACCATGACAAATTTTCCATATGTCCTTCATTAGCAAAACCTGCGTCCAATAAATGTTTTGATGAAGTAAATAACCACAGCAGATGCAGTAAAAACATTAGTTTACCAGATGTGCATCTAAACTAAAAAATTCTTTCATATTTTAAAATATTTCATAAGAAAGTAAGAAAATTAATTTAAAATAATTTAAAGCAATATAGTAAATCGCAAATATTCACTTATGCCTAGGGTTACCATAATTTTTTAAAATTTGAAATCCGGATATGCCAGGGGGGAAGGGTCTTTGAGGGGGGTCAAAGTATAGTTTAAAAATTCTAAAAGCTGCCTACCAACAATTTGTCATGACACTAACACACAGTTTGAAGAAGTGAAAAACATTTAAGGAGAAAGAATTCAAAGAAACAATCCGTATTAATGTTCGTTAATTCAAAATTACATTAATGAAAAACAGAATTAAAATAAAACTACCAACACTTTTAATTTTAATTTTGAACTGGGATCTGGATAAGGAGGCTCATCCATTTTCTCATCAACAATGGATGCAGACAGTATAAACAATGAATTTTCTTTCGTTGAATGATAACAGTTTTTTCGAATACTACAGATTTTCTCAAATGTAACCAAATTTCTTTCTCGATGCCTTCACTGGTATAAATCCGGACATTTTGAAGATCCGGACGTATGGTAACCCTACTTATACCAATAATTCAAAACACGCCTGTGACGTACTGGCATACAAACTTACCTGCACATTCACTGCTCTACATTTCCTTATTATTCTTAAAAGTCGAATCAGAATGCTTACACTTATTGTTATAAAATTTTAAAAAAATCTTAAATTGTTTCGTCGCATTCAAATAGAAATTTATGTAAGACGAATCGGTTACAGTCTAATCTTAACGTAACATTAACTCTAGAGTTGGAGTAAGCGTTGTAGCCCCATCTCCAACTGGCCTAGATTTAGATATTTTAATCTCTATATAAGCAGTTTTTAAGTAACAAATATTGCATAAAGTGAAATAACAGAACATTTAATTGTGAGTCATCTTCAAGAGAGTTGATTTCAGTATCTCATGTATAAAAAGAATTACAATTTAAATTTAAAAATAATTTTAAACAAAATGTATCAAAGTTTTGTAACTTTTTTACTTATCTATAAACACCTAGTACAACATTTCCCAGGTCTGTTGACTCTTAAACCGACTGCAAAACCAGCGGGAGTGGTCTCTCCTAAACTTCTGTTATACTTACTAAAAAGGTGTCATACCCCGCCCACCCCCGTGCGGGAATAAAAATTGCGAACTTTTTCCAACCCAGAATGCCATGACTATCCAAAAATTTCTTTTGGCGCGCGCGTAAGTCGAAAGGAGGGTATTAGTAGTAACGAAATTTCGAAGGTCACAGTAGCGCCAATATGCAATTTGTCCTTGTTAGATAAAGAAAATCTAATATGCAATTTGAACGCCTTTTTTTAAACCGATTGAAATGAAAATTGGACATAGATCTGCCATTAAGGTAAGAAGGCCACCTAGCAAATTTCATGTATCAAAGTAATTTTTAAAAGAAGTTATTACCTTCAAAAGTATGCGATTATACAGACAGTCAACCTTTAGACGAATTTGGTCCAAAATTTGATTCAAACCCACATTCCTGATGAGAAAACTGTGTACTAAATTTTATCTGTCTAGCTATTCAAGTTTTTGAGTTATAGTGTTCACATGAACGCAGACGGACAGACTTCCCTCAGACGGATTTTGTCCAAAATCTGATACAAACCTACAAATTATGTGTCAAGACATACCACACATGACATGTGTCATATACCAACTTTCATCCCCGTAGCTCTAATAGTTTTCAAGTTATCGTGTTCACAGACAGACATAATTCCATAATTGTGTTTTTCGGACTCAGGGAGGTCTAAAACGCGGAGATTCGTCAAAATCTCGAGTTCGAATTTTTTGATGATTACAATACTGTCTCTTTGTAACCGAAAAAAAAACGCCCCCCCCACCCCCCCCCCCCCGGAGTACTTTGCCTATTTGATATTCCGGCCTTGATTAACGCGAACTAACAGGAATTTTGGAATGCCGCTGGGTGCGAAAGTGAGCGAAGAATCTTTCAAAACAGAGAAATTTCCAAGCAATTGACTGCATAATAAAACTTCGAAAATTTTAAGAAATGTTTTCAATACCATTTTTACGCCGGTATCTCATTACTGAAGATGTCATTAATACTTACCTACCAGCGACGTTTTTCTAAGGTCATCTTCAGAATTTCATTGACATCTTACGGCAGAATCCGAATTACCTAAGCCTGTCTTATATAAGCTATTTAAATCTCTCAGCGGGTGAGTGAAATATTATTAGGAGTTATATTTAAAGAAGTGGTCGAAATTAAAAGGGTTTTGGAAGGTTGCCATTTCGTTCTTTTTCGTCGCTGGAAAATCTTCACGGGGGAGGAGACGTGAATGGGAAAAAGAATTCATAAACATCTGGTCTCGCAGCGACTAATTTAACTGCTCAGTTTGTACGCA